>CM044011.1:11783594-12086011 GCA_024085815.1 Flaveria linearis
CGGCATCTCGCGTTAGAAAGCTAAACCAATCGACTTGAATACTTCGGTATTGATCTACATTTGTGTTAAACAATAATTTAAATTGTATTATTGTATCTAACCTATTTTACTCTTAATGCAACTTTTATATGTTGATGGAACTACTTGCAAAGGAATAAACGATCAGCGTTCAATGAGTCCTCTTAGATTCTGGACATTTGAGAACCTAGAGATGAGAGAAGATTTAGAAATAAGAACGGAGGATTTGGCAAGGGTTCATGCGGGTGTTGTATGTCGAAAGTGATGAAGACGATAATGAAGAAGAAAGTACGGATGATGAGGGGAATAACTTTAATGATGAAGGAAGTATTACTCAGCAGATGTTTGTGAAGTTCCTGGGTTGGAGGTAATGTGGCAATATAATCTGTAATATATAAACATAATGAAAATATCATATAATATCTATTTGTACACATATGTAAAAGTGATATAGTTATGTATTAATATTTTTTACACTAATTGTGAGGTATGTTTGTACAGAGTATGGTGTCAAAAATAAAGACCCATCTTAATTGGTTGCTAACAGAGAGGAAAAGATTCGAGAAGCTAGTAATTGATGCGTATGTGAATATCCTGGTAGTAGCGAAGTTAAGGATTGTATAGAGAAATTAATTATGGATTCAAGGATGGTATCTGTGTAGATAACATTGGGAGAAGTGACGAGAAGAAGCTGAGTTCGTATCTCCTGTTAGAGAAGAAAATAGAGAGGGAGCACAAACAACAGCAGAGCATCAGCAAACGGTTGTGTTTCATACGCCGTTGGATAACAGATTGGTTGTCTATACTGGTGCGGTAGATGAGGATGTAAGTCTGATGCAATCATCAATTAAAATAGTTGATTGGGCCCAAGATAGATTGAATAGTACTTTATTAAGAAACTCAAAGTTGATGACAAACATGATTACTTCACCGATACCAAGTTTTAGCTTAGGGTTAACACAAGAATTTAATGATGTTTTAAGAAATGACCGTGTAAATGAAAGATCAATGAGAGTAGATGGGGGAATAGAAAGGGTTAAAGAAAATGATCAGTCCAGACCCAAAAGATTGAAGAAACTAGCTGATGCATGCAAGTCGCCATACTTGGTTCGTCCAGTTAACATCAATAAGAATGTTACAGATGATGAATTGAAAGTGTGGTGTTACATAATGAAAGAAACAGATGTTGTAGAGTAAGTTTATTCTAATTATTGTATATTAGCTAATAAATCTGATTTTTGCCATTCGTACAATGCATAATAAAGATTAATTGTAACGTTGTATGTAGGAATGATGGGGATGCAGCAGCAGGAGAGTTTAAAGAAGTTATTAATGAATTCAGGTTAGTAAGAAAGTGGTTTTGTTACATTTGTAAAGTGTATTTAATTATTTCTATATTATGTTTACATGCGTTAATGAGTGCAGTGATGAAGTATTTGAAACAAAGAATGGTTTTGTAACAAAAAGATTTTTGCTAAGGTCACTGCTACCTGAGGAGACTGTATTGAGCAATGTGATAGATTGTTGGGCATCAGTACTAAACTTAGAAGAAAGGAACAAAAGTGCTGAATCACCTAATAGGTTGTTCATGAGTACGGGAGTCATAGTAAGTTAAAATTATGGTTTGTTGAATATGGTAATTACATTGGTTAATAAATGTAATATAAAATAACATTTGTAATGGTGCTTCACAGACTAATGCAATGTTAGAAGATCCTAAACTTGATAATGTTGCCCGGCTTGATTCATTTAGAGACGGCTTGAGAAGTGTGGTAGATGGTGATGAGAGTAAACTCTACATGAAGAATGTTGATATTGTTATGTTCCCAATATTAGAGTCGAACCACTACTACTTAATATGTTTTGATCTGAAGGACCCGTACATTGAAGTCCTGGACAACATGCATCATACAAGAAGCTTTGTTGGTGTGACAGATTCAAATGATTTCCATAAGAAGGACACAGTGCTGAAAGTGGTAAGTAAAGCTTTTCAATAGACAATTAAGTGTAATTATGTGATAGTTTAATTTACACCAATACACACATGCTATGTTGACATGTATGTAAATATCAATCAAATAAAAAGTAATGTATTTGAGCATTAGGTAATCTTAAAAAATAGATTAGGCTACTGTTTTTATTGTAATGATGAACATGTAATAGTGAAAATGGTATGTAAAGTGTAAAATAGTAAAAAGCATGAGACATATTTAATACATAAGATGTTAGTGTATAGTAAAATTTCCTGAAATCTATAAAAGAAAACATTACTAATTGATTTAATCTGTCATTGTCCTTGTAGAAAGATATATTTACTAGATACTTGATGTACATTGGTCATAAGAAGGTTGAAGGATTAAGGGCTTGTAACCCTATGAAAAGGATGTTGAGTTGGGCGACAAAAAATAATTCCATTGACTGTGGGGTGTTCCTTATGAGGCATATGAGACATACATGGGAAGCAAAGTAAAGCGTTGGAATTGCGGGCTTCAAGAAGGAAGGGCCTGGACAGGATGTGCAGTTGAATAATTTAAGGATCAAGTACACGTACAAAATACTTACATCAGATGCAAACATACACAAAGACAAGGTACGCAAGAGGCAGGGTGCATAGACTTGGTGGCTGAATTTGAATGAGAGCAGATGGTTAAGTGTGGATTGGATGTTCTTTAATATACAATTATATTGTTGGGAAACATTATGAATATGTCTTTTAGAAGAATTTTAATGGTTTCTTGTTGAACATGTAAACTAAGATATTTTGTGATTTGATTAATGGATGAATGGTTTGAATTTGGATGAAGAATATGTCTTTTAGATTATATTATGTAATTTGATTAATTCTTGAATTGTTATATGTACATATATATGTGTAGTTGCAGGTTTGGTTTGATAAGGTTATTATGAATTTACATGTATGTTAATTTAAGTAATGTTATTAAAACAATGGTCGTGCATTAACAAGTATGTTGGTTTACATATGTGTAAAGTAGTCGGCTGGTATCCTGAGCAGTATACATAGATATATTGGTTTACACACCTGTAAATGTGTATGTAATTTAATTACTGTTGTCAAATGAAGTAGATTATATGTATGAATAAAATGTTATTAAATGTGTAGCTTAAATGCAAAAATAAGATGTCGTTATCGTAATATAAAAAAGAGAAAACGTGTACTGAAATAAACATTGAAGACAGTAATATTTGACTATTTTACACAAATGTAAGGTAAGAGGCTGGTATCCTGACCAACACACATTGATGTATCTGTATACTCAATTGTAACAAGTATGTTGGTTACATATGTGTAAAGTAGTCGGCTGGTATCCTGAGAGTATACATAGATTATTGGTTACACACCTGTAAATGTGTATGTAAGTTTAATTACTGTTGTCAATGAAGTAGATTATATGTATAAATAAATGTTATTAAATGTGTAGCTTAAATGCAAAAATAAGATGTTATCGTAATATAAAAAAGAGAAAACGTGTACTGAAATAAACATTGAAGACAATAATATTAGACTATTTTACACAAATGTAAGGTAGGAGACTGGTATCCTGACCAACACACTGATGTATCTGTATACTCAATTGTAACACAGTGAAACAGTATCTGTTATGTATTTCAATAAATGATGCTATTTATTTAGACTATTATACATAAATGTATTTAGCGGCGTATAGTATCGTGACCAACACAAATTGATGAAATGATTATTCAACTGTAACAGAGTATGTAAGTTTATCTTCATTGGTCGAAATGTATCGAATAATAATAATAAAATGGTAATAAATGTGTATTACAAATGGGTAAATGACATGTCATTACTAACAGGCAATGAAATCCCAAAAAAAATGAACCAATCTTCGATAGTGACCAACATGTAAAAGTGAAAAAACATGTAATACGTAGGGGGGACGTTTTGCTGTTGATCGATTATTTACTGATGGATGAGCTTCAGCAGACTTTATCATGTAATACGTAGGGGGGACGTTTTGCGTTGATCGATTATTATACTGATGGATGAGCTTCAGCAGACTTTATCTTCAGTGGACAATTTCGAGAATCAGGTCATTGGTATATGTATTACATGTCCAACAAAACCTCTTCGGTTTTTGACTGCGGGTATAGCTTTCTCACCAAGTCCAATCAATCTTCTATTTTCCACAACCTTTATTCCTAATGCCTTGAGTGTGGTTAACATCTACTTCATGTTCTTTCGAATGTCCAGTAAGTTCCTCAATAACAACACCCTTGTTTTGTCGACGCACTTGGTACGGGAAATCTTCAATGATTTTACGATTCAGCTCCTTAAGATTGTCTATCAGATTGCAGGCCATCTGTGTTGCCACCCAAACGCTCCGCACATTGTTGTCAACAAATCAAAGCCTCGTGCCTCAATCTTGTTTTTTCATTGTAATCAGCCCATACCTATTTTCCATATTAAAAAGTCTTTTGGGCAACACATTCCTCATCCATCTCTTCGATAAATACATGTTAGGTATCTCGTGAATGTTCTGTTTTTATAAACACAAAACACATGTCTACATAAATACCCAATCCTAGTGAACAACATGCATGAATAAGTGGTTGAATGATCGTTAAGATTCAAAATAACCTGCATATTTTAAAATGAAAAATATAATGTGCAGCACTATATGTTTTGTATAAACATGAATTGAAATATAAACAGAGAATATGGTACCTTGAACTCGCCAACCAAACCAGACAGTTTCTTTGTTGGGGGAAATATAAATCTTAGAATTTCCAACAACTTCACAAGTTGAGACACTACAAAACCATACTGCTTTTACAATCTCCTTTGAACCTCATCAAAATGTTCGCGTTACACGCAAGATGCATGTGTTCACAATATGTAAACGTGTTCGTAGCGAAGGTTCGATGTGCTAGTACCATGCTCTAATAGCCGTTGTTGATAACGTTGTCCCTCGATTGTTGAATCAAAACACAACAGAAAATCAACAAGAGTGTTAGATCTACTAGAATTAAGTTTGAATAAGCCTTAGAGCTCTCACATCTGGATGTTGTTTTTCATTAGACAACACATTTGAATATCTTTAAATATGCGCGAACCCATGTTCCCTTATGGCAAACATATCACATAACCATTCATGATGTTCAAGGTTGTACTCACCATAAGTAAATGCCATCGTTCTTCGAAAACTTCAGGTTCTATGAATACATTCCATACTAACTTGTGGATTGCTCTACGAATTTCTTGTTCTTTCAGACATCACCAGAAACCTATTAAAACAAAAAATATATATATGGAAATTAAAAAATGAACGTGATAAATATATAGATTCATTTATAATGACTTACAGTTGTGTAAATAGTAAAGTGATGTGTGCATGACAGGACACTACCCCGCATAACTTACATTGGAAACCTATAAACTTACTTACAGTTGTGTAAAACAGTAAAGTGATGTGTGCAGCACAGGACACTATGCGTACATTTGTGTAAATTAAAACGTACAGATGATCTGAAATAACTTTATAAGATAATATGATGTATTAATTATGTTTGATGTACCTTCTTTGGGAGTATTTTGTGATATGCCACATGCATAGACGATGTTTGATTCGTTTAGAACGGCAGCAACAGCTTGCTTCATTGCGGCATCCTGACCGTTAGAACTAATGTAGGTTGTTTACCGTGTGCATGTATAACGATTCTAGTAACCACTTATAGGAATCAAATTGTTTCATCATATACAAACCAGCACCAAATGTCACACATTTTTTATGATTGTCTAACACTGGTAAAAGGAACAAAATCATGTTGTATCTGAAAAAACACCAAAATAAGATAAAAAAAAAATAAAGAATGGAATATAGTGTGTATATAACTTGCTGGTTAGTGTGGTACGTTGCGTCAAATGCTAAAATGTCTCCAAATACGGAGTAATTGCACTTAGAAACATCATCCGCCCAAATTAGACCTAAGTTCACTTTTAACAGCTTTGCAATCGAAAGTGAAATTTTCCCATTCACTTTACTTTGATTTAGAGTATTAATAATCATCTGAGCATCTCTATTACCAATAAACCGCCTTATGTCCCTACCAAAATTCTGTAGTCGGTACCGTGCCACGAACCATATGTTGACCACCTTTATTGCGGTCTGGATCTTATGAGCAACATTGGGACCAACGTTAGCCATTAGAGCCCTGTGTATGAACTCTTGATCAAAAAGTTCAGCTGCGACGCTTTCTAGTCAAATGTTGATTATTACTGTCTACAAGACCATGGTTGTGTTTCTCAACAATCATAGATAATAAATGCCCATTCTTAAATTTGACCCTATGCATGCAGGGCATTCAGTAACCTTGATACAAGATGTTCGTGAAGGTCCATAAGATGATCCATTATTCCTAGAATCAAACTCTTGACCACGAGGCTTACCGGACTTGCTACATAGAATATATTTATGCATATAATGCCATGTTTCTTCTTAGTAGTGGATAATCTTATACAAAACTAGAATTTCTCCGCATATACCTGATACATAAGATAAACATCATCCCAATTAGGAAAATTTTGTGTACCAACAATTGGTTTTAAATCTTCAGGCGAGTTAGGCATCCAGTATTAGTTCCATTAGGAGAATGGAAGAAGTTACTGCAAATGATGATTCCTCTTTGCCATTATCATTCATAACTACCAATAAAATGAAATGAAAAATAATAAAAATTTATATCTATTGATTACATAAATGTATAACTTTGTAAATCAACATTTAAAAAACATTGAAAAATATGTGCTACCTTCTGATTGAAGATGATTAAAAACATCCAATTGTTCATTCAAATTGGATGAATCCTGATTAATGTTACATGACGATCCATCATTGACATTGTTATGCTGTTGATAACAACCATCTGAAAAAGCAATATGAATATACACCTGCGGGAAAAATGAAATGCAAAGGTTTCTGTACAACAACGTAAATCTGAACTAAGAATCTACTCAAAATATATCTGGTTCTGAACCCATACAATAGGTCTGTATAAATTTACATATACGTAAACCTGAACAAGTTATACATCACATATATCCATCGTTTATTCCATACAATATGAATCATGTTATTCAATACACGATGCTGATACAGAAATCGTTAATTGAATCGATGTATACAGAAATCATCAATACACGATGCTGATACAGAAATCGTTATTTTATATTAACATCTAAAAATGAAATTATAATCGATGTATACAGAAATCGTTAATTGAATCTTCGAACATTGAGATGCTGATACGCTTATCAAGCTTCGAAAAAAATGCCATACGAGATAATTAAACACCTATATCAATCGTTTATGATGACAAAATTGATTAAGAGAAACAATGAAACTGGTGACTTACGCAAACAGCAAAGGATGAAGATTCTTAGATGATGAATTCGATTTCTTGATCAGAAACATAATGAAAAGATCAAAATATTATGATGATAGATAGTTACCTAACTTAAGAGATAAAAATGGGATTTTATTTAGTGAATATTGTGTTTTACTCAATTATCCCTCATGATATATAAAATCCAAAAATAAATTAATTCCATCAAGGGGCTATAAATGGTTCTTTCGGTTCTGAAGATTTAATTAGGTTCTGTAATGATCCTGTCCCTACACATTATATACATATATATACATATATATACATAATATATATATGCATATATATACCACATATTGTATATATATATGTATATATATACATATATATATACACATAATATATATTTCAACTATATATATACATATATATATACTATATATACATATATACATAATATATATATATATAATATACATATATATATAATATATATATATATATATATATATATATATATATATATCGCGTTAGACTATATACAAATCACTCCTTGTCAGGTTTAATAAATAAATTAAGGACAAATATTTAGTTCATCTAAATCTTATTGGATTGGAGAGCCTATGCCTAATGATGTTGCCTCAATGGTGGGATGGTGTTCCCTTATCGTGTGATATTGGTATGAATGAAACACCATATATTAGTCAGTCACCAATATAAACTATTTTTTAATATTTATTTAAATATGTAGTTAACAACAATCATAATTTTAAGTTTTAACGCTCATTTTAAACAAAGGGGGTTGGAGTAATGATATTATTGTACCCCATAGAGCATCAAAGTTATTTGTAGCTTAAATATAAACAAATAGTACATCGAAGTACTATCCTTTAGGTACATCATGCATCATAGTTAACTCAACCTTAGTACGAATATAAACAAATAGTTTCATGGTTCATTATGGTGGATTTAGAAAGGGTAGGACACCCACTTTTTAAATCGACACCCCTATAACGCCGCGTATGGGTCCATACGCGGCCCATGTCCGGCGTATAGGTATCGACCATTAATGCGATATTAATGACTGGCACTCGACGCGTCACATCAGTTTACCTATACGGGGCGTATATGACCATACGCCACGTATAGGTCGGTGTCGATTTAAAAACGTATATAAGCTATACCCGTGTATGGACCCATACGCGCGTATAGATCCTCGAACCACTATATCTTTCAACCTTTCTCATTTTAAACACACTTCGAAAAAAACTCTCTCGTATAGCCCTATACTACACGTATTGATCTTCGATTTTCTACATCCAGATATGTATTTTGTTCCTACATCATTATTATGTTAATCATTCCTGATTTAAACGTTTAAGTAGTGTTTTATGCCTTATGATGGGTGATTTAAAAATTGGTAGATATAACTAACCTACTACAACAGCCCCGCGATAAGGCTATACGCAGCGTATAGTTCTATAGTTAGGGAAGATACGCATAGGTGGGTACCCTATACGTGGCGTTATAGCTCTATAGCGCGGTACAGGTGGTGACCATACGTGACTTTGGCCCATACGTGAGACCCTATACGCGGCGTATAGGCTATACGCGGCGTATAGGGCGGGATTGACCTATATGTGGCCTATGACCCATACGTCGGTACCCTATACGCGGCGTATAGCTCTATACGCGGCGTATAGAGTAAATACATATATAAATACATATATATATTATAATATAACATATACATATACATATACTACATCACACCATCACATAAACATACACATACACATACACATACACATACACATCACATACACATACACATACACATACACATCACATACACATACACATACACTACACATACACATACACATACACATACACATACACATAACATACCATACACATACACATACACATACACATACACATACACTACACATACACATACACATACACATACACATCACATACACATACACATACACCTACACATACACATACACATACCATACACATACACTACATACAATACACATACACATACACCATACACATACACATACACATACACATACACATACACATACACCCATATACACATACACATACACATACACATACACATACACATACACATACACATACACATACCATACACATACCATACCACCATACACATACACATACACATACACATACACATACACATACACTCACATAAACATACACATACACAACACATACACATAACATACACATACACATACACATACACATACACATACACATACACATACACATACACATACACATACACATACACATACCCAACACATACACATACACATACACATACACATACACATACACATACACAGACACATACACATACACATACACATACCATACACATACACATACACATACACATACACATACACATACACATACACATACACATACCCCATACCATACACATACACATCACATACACATACACATACACATACACATACAACATACACATCATACACATACACATACACATACACATACACTACACATACACATACACATACACATACACATACACATACACATACACATAACATACACATACACATACACATACACATACACATACACTACACATACACATACACATACACATACACATACACAACACATACACATACACATACACATACACATACACATACACATACACATACACATACACTACACATACACATACACATACACATACACATACACATACAACACATACACTACACATACACAGACACATACACATACACATACACATACCCATACACATACACATACACATACACATACATATGTATATGTACATGTACATATACATGTATATGTACATGTACATACACATGTATATGTACATATACATACACATATACATACACATATACATACACATATACATACACATATACATGCACATATACATGCACAATACATGCACATATACCTACACATAGACATAGACATATACATACCACATATACATATACATACCGTACACGTATACATACACGTACACGTATACATACACGTACACGTATACATACACGTACACGTATACATACACGTACACGTATACATACACGTACACGTATACATACACGACACGTATACATACACGTACACGTATACATACACGTACACGTATACATACACGTACACATACATACACGTACACGTATACATACACGTACACGTTATACATACACGTACACGTATACATACACGTATACATATACATATACGTATACATATACAATACATATACATATACATATACATATACATTACATACACATACATATACATACACATATACATATACATACACATATACATATACATATACATATACATATACAGATACATATACAGATACACATACACATACATACACATACACATACTATACATAACATATACATATACATATACATATACATATACATACACATATACGTATACATACACATATACGTATACATATCCATATTATATGTATATGTATATATATATACGTATACGTTGTTTTTGACCTATTTGTTTTCTTATGCAGATATGTCTTCCGATTCTGATATTGAGGCTGACGTTGTTGACCATTCTGAGCATCCTTGGCTGCAGTTTGAGGCCGGTTCCATTGAGCACGCTAAGTGCTCAAAATTTATTTGTATGAAGCGGTCATCAAAAGGCCGTAGATTGGGAGGTTATGGCCGAGCTAGGAGTAGCGCGATCGTCTTGCTGTATTATCGGAGACGATCCGCCGTGGAGACGTCTCTTTGAGATCGGTGTTTTTAAACCGTCCTACCGTGACTGACTGTGGAGTTTTTTGTCCACATTTACCTATATCCGTCTGACGAGATGGAGGAGGACGATGAGCGCTCCGAGATTTTCTTTTATGCTTTGTGGACATGCACATCAGATGTCCATTGAGCAGTTTTGTCGTTCTCCTCGGGGTGTATTTGAGCCGGAGACTGTTACCCCTCTGTTCACTGAGGGTATTACTGAGATGGAGGAGAGTCGATTGAGAGAGTGGTGGCCTCAGATTGCCGGAGGTCCGTTTCAGAGGACTAAAGGCAGGGGTCACCGGCATTCGAGATCCTCTTATCCGTTATCTGCATCGTATGATCGACACGTCCATCACGGGACGTGGCAAGAGTCGGGAGTGGAGTACCATTCCGACTTATTTTACTTATACTGTTTGATTACGGGGACCAGGTGCAACCTGACGAGATGTTTGGCAGAGTATTTTGCGTCGTATTATCATCGGCAGGAGTGAGGAGCGGTGTACGGCGGCGCATACATCACGGTGATTGCCCGAGCTTTAGGTTATGTTCCTCGGCATCTTGGTGACGTGTCTCTGCCGATCGAGCCGGTGAGATTAGATCGTCGTATGCTATCGGCATGCGTATTATACGCCAGTTTTCCGGGTGGCATACGATGATCTCTTCGACCCGGGGAGATCTGGCAGTCTGCACCTGTTCAGCAGCTCGGCATTGGCGATCCACAGCAGCAGCACGGGCAGCCGCATGATCAGCCACCACCCGACGAGCAGCCACATGATCAGCCGCCACCTCAGCCACATTAGCGCCACCACACTCAGCCTCAGTTCCCGCGACATATTTATAGAGATTTGAGGCTGCCTGCACGTATGAGACATTTATGCAGGACATTTCTAGGAGTTTACCGCAGCAGAGTCGCGGCTCGATCGAGTTGAGGATCTTATGGAGTGGCACGTTCAGCTAGAGATTGCGCGAGCCCGTGCTGTTGGTATTGATCCTCCGCCGTTGCCACCGCCTCGACATTACCCTGACTCCCCGTAGTTTTGATAGCATTGTAATTTTTATTTTGTTATGTAATTTAAAAACTTTGTTATTTATATTATCAGTTTATGTTTATCTTATATGTTTATATCAGTTTATGTTTATCTTATATGTTATACGCAAAAATCTTTACACGTATACAACACACATACATACCTACACACACACATACATACATACATACATACATACATACATACATACATAAACACATACATACACACATACATACATACATACCTACATACATACATACATACATACATACATAAACACATACATACACACACTACATACACACATACATACACACATACATACACACATACATACATACATACACACACACATACATACATACACACACACATACATACATACATTGTCACACCCCAACCTTGACGGCGGAATCGTCGAGGCGTGAGAGTACGATTGTTCACAGCCACATAACGCTATTGCCTGAACATGTTAAAATAAAAGGTCAAAATAAAAATGTTGGGAGCATTCCATAGTTTCAATACAAGTATATATAAAAGATGGCAATTCAAGTATAAGTCAGTGAATAAGTGATTAGGGATGTTATGAACATGCAACATCAAACCTCGAAATTTACAAGTATCAAACGACGTTAATATTCTATTAACGTTAAAAGTATATATGATCAGCTAAGTGTACTTGATCAACAAGCAGGCTTGTCTTACCCATAGATCTATGACTTCGCTGGGCTAGCACATTTAATGATTGTACATATAACGCCATAACATGTAACCACAAAAGTTCAACTAACCACAACTTTCTTTAAGTAAGTTGCCATAAAGTTTAACAGTCTCGAATAAGTTTACAAGTGCAATGATATAGGTTAACATGTTTCACCCTAAAGTGTGAAAATAAGAAAAAGGGGTATAGAAATACTCACTTGGCGATTAAGTATATATTGGATGATTAATAAGAAAAATAACGCGCGTCGTTTCAACGAATTTTCTTTACAAGGTACCTAAACGTATTTATTACAAGATTAATAAGATTAACGGTTTAATGTGAATTAGAGTTTTAGACGGAATTTGGGGTTTTTGATAAGTAATGAAACTGGGTTTAATATCTGATAATGTTTAAACATATTTTGTATATATTCTTTGTATTAAATATCATTACGATAACGTATTATCCGATAATATTTCATTAATAATTGTTAAAGTATATTTTATAATAAATTACGTTTGTAAATAATTGTGAAATTATAATGTACAATTTCTACAATTTACAGGACTATTTCATAATTAATCATGATATAGTGTCCATTTTATATAAAATAATTATTTATAATATTTATAATAATATTTTATAAAAATTATTAAGGTTTTAAACCAATAAATTTACAGAAATATTTATGTAACATTTTAAATAAAGAAAGTTTTTAAAACTTATTTTTATAACTTTTAGGGATTTTTTATATATTTTATGAAGCTTGAAAAGCATTAAAAAAAATAGTTGAAGGTAGCCGGGTTCGAACCCGGGACCTCCCACTCGCACACCCACAAGCTTACCAGTGACCCAAGGCATCCAGCCGCACTTAAACCCCGCCCCATTTGTTTTTAAACATCATTTGCAATCCATTCCCATTCACATAAACCCTAGATCGTTATGATCCAAATTGAAGATCATTCGAGTCTGTTAATGTCTAAATTCATGGGGCTTTTGATCCCCATGTAAATCGAGTACAATGATGCTCTTAATTACCTGATTCGGTGTTAATTCGATAGAGAACAAGATTAAGAACAGCCGCGGCAGAGGAGATATTGATTCGAGATGATTCTGTTGATGGTATTCCAATTAATTCACAGAAAGCTTCTAAGGATGATTACAAACGAAAGCCCTTTATCAATTTGGTTTAGAAAGGTCAGAAAGGGTGTGTCGATTGAGTTGCAGGTTCGACAGAGAGTGATGATCGAATTCAGTTGTTTGTGTTTGGTTTTTGGTGAAATTGGCACCTGCGTTCAATTAGGTGTTTATAAATGATCGTGTTGGTAGCTTTAATTTGTTTATTATTGGTGTTTGAGTGTATTATTGAGCTGTATCGAATCCGAGATAAAAGTGAAGATTATAGCCGTTTGTTTGACCGTTTCAACACGTTTTTATGTTGGAATTTCCATTCAAATTGGATCCAAGAAGCTTTCGGTGAGGTTGTGGGGTTCAAAATCGAATAATTTGGTTGATTTGGTCGGGAATTTAGTGATTTCGATGTAGAAGCTTTGGATTCGAATTTCCCGATGATTAATCGTGTTTAATGGGTGCATTGGGTTCGAATCTTGCCCACGAATTGCATAGAACCGGTTTGTGAGTTAAAATTGAGTAATTTTATCGATTTAGCCTTGCCGGAGATCGCCGGAGACTCGCCGAGTCCCGGTCGGAAAATCGAGGGAGAGAGAGATAAGCAGTTGGTTTGAAATAGTTTACAAGAATGGTCCCTGAGGTTTCAAACGTTTAACAAAAAGAATTTAAAGTTTCATTTCAGTTTTAATTAATTTACAGATTAGTCCCTGTAGTTTAGAAAGTTATTATTTTATGTAAAATATTTATTATTACAAGTTTGAATTTATAAAATTTTATTATTATTATTATTATTATTATTATTAAAGTATTAACACGCAAATTACGAGATGTCACAGTCTCCCCTACAGTTTGTGTTTTCATTTTCTGAGGTTCACTTGATGAACTTTCGGGTTTTGATAGGGTATCAAAAGAAGAAAATTCATCATCGATTAAGCTGACCGCTTTAGTATTACTTTATGTGTAATGGCAGGGCCATTAGAGGTAAAAAGAGAGCCTAAAGTATGTGGCTTCTAGTTAACATTATAAGCTTTCACGTGATTAAGAATGAACGTTAATACAAGATGTTACCGTCTCCCCTACTTTAAAGAATTCGTTTCGAAATTAAGAATGAACTTAAATGAGCAAAAGAATTAAAATGAAAGATAAGTGTTCAAATTAACAGTGATTGACGTTTAATTATAGATGAAACGCTTCACTTGATGGAATCTTACAAGATTCTTGGCATAATGCATGCCAATTTGAACCCTATCAGTGAAATATGAGACGTTTTGAGATGAAATGTTGGAAAGCGATGCCGAGTTACCATCGTATATTAGACTTATAAATCACAACTTTCAGAATAAAATTTCATGGTAAGGTGATGTCTAAAAATCAATAAGAGACCAACAATGGTAAGAAATGTTAACCGTCGGAATTTTAAGAATCCCAAATGTCACCATATGAAACGACCTTAACGCATATCTTGGGAATATGTATTTCTCCTTTGACCAACCATCGGTCTAAGAATAACATGTGTAACACCCGTAATTCTTGTCAAAAAGAAATAAAAGAATAAAGAGAGAGAAAAGGATTAAAAGGGAAGTCAACCCCAAGTTGAAGGACCAAAGGTGTAAAATGAATAAAAATCTTAAAAGTTGGTAAAAGTTGGTAAAAGGAAGTATGGCCGCCTATTGTTCTGCACAACATATCTTCTTCGATATTTTAGAGAGAGAAACAACAGAGCCTTCGAGTTTTAGAGATAGAAAGAAGAAGAGTTCGAAGTTTAAGGTAAGATTTAGTGTTTTCAGTCGTTCTTGGTCGATCTAGTCTCGGTTCTATGCTCATATGTGTCATTGCATGTCCGGGTTGTGTGTTTCAGTGTGTTTTAGGTGTTGAGAACATCTGAGAAGTTCAAGTTTTAGAGTTTGAAGGTTGAGAGAAGCTAAGGTGAGTTCTAGACCCCTTCTTACTGTTTTTAAATGTTTTGGGGCTGGAAATGCATGTAAGTATGTTTTTATAAGTTTAGGTATAATACCCGTATGATATGAATGTATGTATTTTATGTTTATGTTAGATTTATGCCTAGAATCATGTGTATATGTTTAGTACTAGGCATTTTGATGTTTGGGAATTTGAAATATGAATTAGTCATATGAGCAGGTTACTAAAACGACTAACAAGCCCAAATAGTAGTAATATGCCTGAAATTTGGACTTAGAATAACTAAGTACAAACTAATGAGTCTAATAGTGCTTATACGCCCAGGGACATGCCTTAGAAATACTCTAAGTATGGTCATGAGTCTAAGCAGGTAATGTGTCCAATAGTTCTAAAACGACCAGACTCATAAGTCTGAAAATTGCTAAGTATGGGGACTTATAAGTCCAACAGGACTCATGAGTCCCACAGTACCCATGAGTCTGAAAACTAAGTAAAAAGGTGAAAAGTCTGAATTCTGGTCGTATGACCAGAAAAGATTCTCCAAGTATGGGATGGTACGACCAACAGGGCTAATACGACCAACAGGGCTAATACGACCAACAGGGGTCATACGCCCAGCAGTGCTCATACGCCCAGAGCCTGAAATTTTTCCAAGTGTAGCTGATGAGTCCGACAGTGGTGAAACGCCTAGAACAGGGCTCATACGCCCAAAACACTCGGACTTTTTAACATATTTTCCTTGGAGTCTGTGCAGTAGGGTTTCACCTGAATGTTGACTAGGACGTTATTGAATGTGAATGATGATGTTTGAATGTAATAATATCCTTTTCTTAATATTATAATTAATATTATGATTAGGGATATTATTAAGATTATGAATAATTATTTATAATATTATTAGTATTATTATTATTAATATGCTTATTAATAATAATACTGTATGTTTCTATGTGGAATGATCATGATCAAGAATTATTATCATTAATAAAGTGAAAGATAATGATAAAGAGGAATGGAACGTGAACGAATGAACGAAAGTCTTGCAAGCAAATGAATGGAGGTGCACACCCCTGGCAGGTGTTAGCTCAACTGTGATGCGGGTTCGCTACCCCGAAGGATGCACACAGGGTCAATCCTTGAGATTGGCATAGAGGTGAGTGACTTGGTGTCACAACAGACTCACAGGAATGTAGGTCAATCTTTGTGATTGGCTTAGAGGTGAGTGACTTGGTGTCACAACAGACTCACAGTATGTAGGTCAATCTTGGTGATTGACTTAGAGGTGAGCGACTTGGTGTCGCAACAGACTCACAGCTTAATTGAAGAGGAACGATAAAAGTACGAATTGAACGATGATGAAGATAATGAAGTATTACCTATGTGTACGTACGATGTATGATCACCTATGAAAATGAGGAACGGTTTTTGAATGAAAAGTAAAGTATTTTAACTACAAAGCTAGAACTCACTCAGCAACGCTGACTTTTATGTATTTTCCAGTTGGCAGGTAACAGGTTGCTGAGGATGGCACAAGGGATGACTACTTGGTGGGCAAGACTGACATCCAAATTATATTTTGACGATACTTTTGTGTTGTAATTCATTCAATTAAACATTTTGTGACTTAGAAACTAGAATGTATTGCTTAACAACAGTTTTCATAATGAATGGATGGTTTTTGTTAAACTTAATTCCGCTGCTTAAAAATTGCATTATGTATGTTTTATGCTGTGAATGACCAACTGTGAGGTGCCCGGGGAAGGGGGGCTTACAACATGCTATGCTAAGATCTTGGAATAAGTTCACAACGATGGTTAAGAATATTATTAAGAACCGAGAATGAATCAATCGTTCATAATAACGATCGATGTTTTAACGTCATAACACGGTATATGAATATTTGAAACAGATACAGGTCAATTTCTCGACGTTGTGAGATAATGGGTCGAATTGAATTTTTAGCCAATCGGTCTATAATGCTTCAATTGTCATCATGACATTTAAAATAAGAGGCACCTAATGGATGAAAAGTTAAACAGGAGATCTACGAGGACACGGAGGTTAGGTTTTGTCATAAATGAAGGTGAAACACTTGGACACATACCAAGTTACGTCTTTTCCTTTATGCCAAACCCATGACTACAAGTTACGAAGGTTTATGAACCATTATATCCACATCGCAGTGAGGATAATAACGAGTCTTGTTGTTCAAAACCAAGTTAGAATTTCAATGGTTTCAAGGTTAAAGATTCAAAACGATTCAAGAAATGAAGCAAACAATAAGAAAGGTATTTGTAACCATGTTTTGCAAGGTAACAAATTTCCAAATGCAGATCGCATACGTAATTCATCAAACAATAAGAGAGGTATTCGATAATATCTTCATTTGACAAAGGATTGTTTAGGAAGACTATACTTATGGGTTTGATGATATCTCAAGATGAAAGCTGATAAGTAAGGAATAAATGGTTCGATGTAGCTAGATCGAGTCAATAAAAATAAAGGGGAAGAAATCGATTTAAGAATTTAAGTGCTCCAAGGTTGGAGTCAAAATCAACCTAAAACGATCGGGTCTTCTTTCAAGTTCAGAGATCATGCTTTGGCTTGATAGGTCAAAACACTAACATTGTTTCACCCGTCAAGTTACTACATGCTTCTCGTCACTTGATTAAACCATGGTAAGTTGAAGATCAAGAAAAGAGAGTAGTCATCAAGGTGTGGTTTTCACTCCTAACTTGATGGTGTATTCCCAAGATATGACCACTAACTTACCAATCAACCAGTTTGATCCCAACCAATTGTTAAGGATTCACATGAATAAGACGTGGTAACTCACCATTAAGGTACGGAAAATCACTCCTATCTTAACGGTGAAGTTCTTACAAAAACAAAATATAACAAAATGAACTTCTTCATCAAAATCCAGAATTCACTCCTATTTTGACGAGGTCGATTCATTTGAGAAAATACAATCCATAAAAATGAAATTATCATCAAGGTATGAAATTATGCCTATCTTGATGATTGAGTTCCATAATAACAAGAAAAACAATCGAGGATTAACATTTGCCACCAAAGTACGGGTTTCAATCCTATTTTGGTGAGATCATGTCATTTGTAAGTTACAATGAGAATAATTAAAGTCAATCCTTAGGATGAGGAAATTGCCCTTATTCAGAGGATGAAATTTCATAAAACACACAATTGGAAACCGTTTATCGAAACAAATAGAGAACCATCAAAGTAAGGGAATCACCCATGTTTTGATGAGATAGAATCGTTTAGGAGTTACAAGTGTTCTTAGTCATAGATTGACTTACAAACCCTTGTATCTCCCATGGTGCAGACGGTTCAAGGTTCGACTTAACAACGAAAGGAAAAGAATATCACTTAGAAATTTAGAAAATTTCGAGTTACATCAATGTAACTAAAAGGAAAATCATACTTACAAAATTCTAGGTCACAGTTCGAGGCAACAGGATTTGTTATGATGGTGTTAAAATCTTGGATGGTTTAAGTCGGGAAGACGAAATCAAGGATAAAATGATTCGACATCACAATGAGATGTGAACATTCGATTCACAATCGAAGGGAATACATGGACTTCTCAAGATATGAGGTCAGCCATAACTTATTTGAAGACACGCGTACTTTAAGTGATCAATTATCATAAGGGTTTCGAGTCAAGTAACGGATTCAATGATTGAATCAGATTACCATTTACACTTTGCCTAGACAAAGTATCCCGAGATGTAGAAATTTCACCTACAGTTTTGCATGTTCTTAGTTATGGGTCACCTCCTTAAAAGGATTTAAGAACCATAAGTGACGGTTTAAAGTTTTAAAGACCATACGGTTTAAATTCTTAATATCTTTGGGTATATTGAAATCCATGTTCACGTTGGTCAAGATAAGAAGATAGTTACATGAAATGCCGAGTTCAATACTATTACACGTTACACGTTACACGTAAGATTTGACTTGTAGGATGGGTTTAATATTAACAGGAATATTATTTAGGTTAAGAATGAAAAAGTATTTAAACTTGATGATAAACCAGTTCAAGAATTCAAGGATTTTTAAGATACAAAAGGATGGTTCCATTTGGTAACGCATTACCATTTGGAATCGTTGACATGTCAAGGTAAATTGACTCATTTGCTTTGGAGACATGTGTATTGACCATAGTTTATCACTCATCCCAGAAATCCCCAGGTAAGCATAACTGGTCTCACAATGAGATTTATACGATATGCTTGCCTTAGTCCGAAGGCCTTTTGCCAGGAAATCTAGAATACAGGTGTCTATGTGTCACATAAATTTCTTTGGTTCATGAAATCAAAACCTTGATTCAGATGAGTTAGGAGAGTTGATATGACTGCAGCAACCTCCTGGGCTACAAGAGTAGAAATCTTACAGCCAGAGTTTCTAGACCGTGAACGGATTTGACGAGAAGACATTCTGGAATATCATTAAGATATTTTATGAGGATTGGATAATAGAAGTTATACCATATGAAAACAACAATCGGGAATTTGGCATAATAACATGAGATGTTCCGAGTGTAATCGTTTGATTCGTAAATCAAAGCGAGTACGTTGACTAATCAAAGTATTATGTCAACCACAACTTTGTTGAAAACATGCGTACCTATAAGCAGATACTCATCCTAAGGGTTCCCAGGTAAGATAGACAGATCCATCGGCTGATTTGGATTTATACGAATACCTTGCCTAGACAGAACACCTCGAGATACAGGCATCTTACTCTTCCAGTATTGCATGTATTCAGTGGTGGGGCACAGACTTTGACGAGATTTTCATAAATTAGACATAAAGTCCAAGGAATTGATCCCACGACGATAAGTGTAGTCTCCACATGTCGTTGAGAATAAGTTTAGGAAGTTCATTTATCGGGGAGAGTCAAAGAGTCGAAGTTAAGTTCCGGTAGACGAGTAACTAAGTTTTAAGCATATATAAGGCAATCCTATGCTAAGGCATCAAATTGCACATAAGAAGGCATGGCGTTATGTGTAACGCCCCGAAATATCCCGAAACGAGCCATTTAATAATAATGGGCTTTTAAGGGTTAATTTAAGAAATAAAGGGGTAAATTAGTGGGCTATGGATCAAATTAGCCTTAATAGGCTAGGCTTAATGGGTTTAAGGGCCCTAATCAGCCCTTAAACATGTATGAACAGCTCATCTTCATCACATTACAACCCTAGCCACCAAATTCGTAAAGAGAGAAAGTGAAGAAAATCAAGATTTGGAGTTTGAAGGTTTGAAGGATTGAAGTTCTGGTGGATTGGAGCATCAAAACACAAGGAAAGAGCAACAAAACAAGGTAAGAATCGACCTCTAAGGCCCTCTGTAGATCAAACCCGGATTCTAGGGTTTTGGGGTTTTGAAGAGTTTAAAGAAACACATAAAGGTCGAATTTTACGTATGAAAACGTGTAAAAAGCTTAGATTTGGTTTCATGGAAGGTAAACTAAGGATTTGGACGTAAAAAGTTAAGATTTTGGGTTAAAAACGGGCTGGATCTGAGTTCCAGTTCATCCAGCGAAACTGGGTCCCGATCCAGCGAATTTAAGCCTTTAACCAGCGAAACTGCGTACTCATTTAGCGAGACTAGGAGAAATTCCAGCGAAACTACAGTTTCGCTGGGGCGAAACTATAGTTTCACCGGTAACCTCGCTAAGACCCAGACAGACCTATAGACCTTGCGAGACTAGGGAATTCCAACGAAAGTTGGGCGCTCAAGGCAGCGAATCTGTCTAGCGAAACTAACAGAAGTGCTGCCCAGCGAAACTGCAGGCGAAACTGCAGTTTCGCTGTAGCGAAACTATGGGCGAAATTTTGAGGAAAATGACGTTTTTGCATGTTAACTTTCGTGCAGCTAGAGTGTTCAGGCTATAGCCTAAGTGACTTAGAATTTAAGCTACTTGGGCGAGTTCAGGTGAGTTCTAGACCCCTCTTTTACCCGTTTTCAATGTTTTGGGGTGATATGCATACTAAATTACATACTTTTATGATGACGGTTTTTAAGACCTTTTATCAAGAAAATGAAATTTCCTAAAGTAAAATATGCCATTTAAATAGTCCAAAATAATTTTCGGGCGCGCTGACCTGGCAGCCCGGCCCCAGCCAGGGGCGTTGCCCCTTGGACCCCACTAGGGGCTGCCGCCCCTAGAACCCCGCTATCAGGGGCTGCCGCCCCCGAACCCCCGCTGTCCCGCGGAGGGCCAGTTATCTGGTTTATCTCTCATGATTGATGAAAAGTGAATGCTAAGATTAAGAGTTTACTTCTTATTATGTATTGTGTTGTGTTATATTATGCATAACTTAAACATGACAGTTAAACATAAAGAAAGGTTATGAGGCCCATAACATGTACCTTGATAAAGTGATAAAGTAAAGCCTTGCAAGCAATTGATAAAGGAGGGTTGCATTCGTTGTACCCTCACCAGTGATAAAGTGATAAAGTATGCTCGAACAGGCAGGTTAGTAAGTCCTAAATTGGCATGACAATAATGGCCTGATCGGGTACGGCAGTAAGTCCTTAATTGGCATGTCGGTAAAGTCCTAGGCGAGCCTAGGCACCGATAGAGACAGAGAATTGACGGATAAAGAAGAGTAATAAAAAAACGAAACAATAAATGATAAAGAAATGATAAAGTGATAGCCTGTGTGTATTTATATTTGATAGACAATGATTATTTTCAACTGATAAAGCTAATGTCTGCTCTGATAGTTATTTAGCAAAGTAAACCTAGAATTCACTCAGCGAAGCTGACTTTTGTATGTATATTAGTTGACAGGTAAGAGTTAGAGCTATGGAATAGAGGCATGGGACTGAAGCTTCTTGGCACTCAAAGACTGGCATCCCCGATGAAGAAAGGCTTAAAAGGACTTTAAATAGTTTTGATGTTTAAAGACAATGTTTATAATTTAATTTAACTACGTTGTAATGGGTTGAATTACAGTATATTTTTCCGCTGCAATATATCTTTACATATATACGAGTAAATGATTGCTTTAAATCTATGTTTGCTGTGAATGACCAACTGTGAGGCTTCCCTGAGAAAGGTGGGCCTTACATTATGTATCATGCAAACCATGTAATTTAAAAGATAAGAGTATAATACTATAAGGTTCATGCATATACTATAGTCTAGGTTACCATTTCTAATAACCTAAATCCCTATAGTTATGGGCTCTGATACCAATCTGTCACACCCCAACCTTGACGGCGGAATTGTCGAGGCATGAGAGTTACGATTGTTCACAGCCACATAACGCTACTGCCTGAAACATGTTAAAAATAAAAGGTCAACATAAAAATATTGGTGAGCATTCCATAGTTTTCAATACATAAGTATATATAAAAGATGGCAATTCAAGTTATAAGTCAGTGAATAAAGTGATTAGGGATGTTATGAACAACACAACAATCAAACCTCAACAATGTTTTACAAGTATCAAACGACGTTAATATTCTATTAACGTTAAAAGTATATACGATCAGCTAAGTGTACTTGGATCAACCAAGCAGGCTTGTCTTACCCATAGATCTATGACTTCGCTGGGCTAGCAATAGTTAATGATTGTATATATAACGCCATAACATGGTAACCACAAAAGTTCAACTAACCACAACTTTAAGTAAGTTTCCATAAAGTTTACAAGTCTCGAATAAGTTTACAAGTGCAATGATATAGGTTAACATGTTTCACCCCAAAGTGTGAAAATAAGAAAAAGGGGTATAGAAATACTCACTTGGTGATTAAGTATATATTGAATGATTAATAAGAAATAATAACACGCGTCGTTTCAACGAATTCCTTTACAAGGTACCTAAAACGTATTTATTACAAGATTAATAATAAGATTAACGGTTTAATGTGAATTAGAGTTTTAGACGGAATTTGGGGTTTTTGATAAGTAATGAAATTAGGTTTAATATCTGATAATGTTTAAATATATTTGTATATATTCTTTGTATTAAATATCATTACGATAACGTATTATCCGATAATATTTCATTATAATTGTTAAAGTATATTTTATAATAAATTACGTTTGTAAATAATTGTGAAATTATAAGATGTACAATTTCTATAATTTACAGGACTATTTCATAATTAATCATGATATAGTGTCCATTTTTATATAAATAATTATTTATAATATTTATAAGTAATATTTTATAAAAATTGTTAAGGTTTTTAAACCAAATAAATTTACAGAAAATATTTATGTAACATTTTAAATAAAGAAAGTTTTTAAAACTTATTTTTATAACTTTTAGGGATTTTTATATATTTTATTGAAGCTTGAAAAGCATTAAAAAATAGTTGAAGGTAGCCGGGTTCGAACCCGGGACCTCCAACTCACACACCGACAAGCTTACCAGTGAACCAAGGCATCCAGCCGCGCTTAAACCCCGCCCCATTTGTTTTTAAACATCATTTGCAATCCATTCCCAATTCACATAAACCCTAGATCGATTATGATCCAAATTGAAGATCAATTCGAGTCTGTTAATGTCTAAATTCATGGGGCTTTTGATCCCCATGTAAAATCGAGTACAATGATGCTCTTAATTACCTGATTCGGTGTTAATTCGATAGAGAACAAGATTAAGAACAGCCGCGGCAGAGGAGATATTGATTCGAGATGATTCTGTTGATGGTATTCCAATTAATTTCACAGAAAGCTTCTAAGGATGATTACAAACGAAAGCCCTTTATCAATTTGGGTTTAGAAAGGTCAGAAAGGGGTGTTCAATTGAGTTGCAGGTTCGACAGAGAGTGATGATCGAATTCAGTTGTTTGTGTTTGTTTTTGGTGAAATTGGCACCTGCGTTCGATTAGGTGTTTATAAATGATCGTGTTGGTAGGTTTAATTTGTTTATTATTGGTGTTTGAGTGTATTATTGAGCTGTATCGAATTCGAGATAAAAGTGAAGATTATAGCCGTTTGTTTGACCGTTTCAACACGTTTTTATGTTGGAATTCCATTCAAATTGGATCCAAGAAGCTTTCGGTGAGGTTGTGGGGTTCAAAATCGAATAATATGGTTGATTTGGTCGGGAATTTAGTGGATTTCGATGTAAAAGCTTTGGATTCGAATTTCCCGATGATTAATCGTGTTTAATGGGTGCATTGGGTTCGAATCTTGCCCACGAATGCATTAGAACCGGTTTTGTGAGTTAAAATTGAGTAATTTTATCGATTTGGCCTCGCCGGAGATCGCCGGAGACTCGCCGGAGTCCCGGCCGGAAAATCGAGGGAGAGAGAGATAAGCAGTTGGTTTGAAATAATTTTACAAGAATGGTCCCTGAGGTTTCAAAAGTTTAACAAAAAGAATTTGAAGTTTCATTTCAGTTTTAATTAATTTACAGATTAGTCCCTGTAGTTTAGAAAGTTATTATTTTATGTAAAATATTTATTATTTACAAGTTTGAATTTATAAAATATTATTATTATTATTATTATTATTATTATTATTATTATTATTAAAGGTATTAACACGCAAATTACGAGATGTCACATACATAAATACATACATACATACATACACACACATACATACATACATACATACACACATACATACCTACACACATACACACATACTTACATATATACATACACACATACATACATGGATACATACATACATACATATACGTACGTACATACATACATATATACATACACACATACATACATGGATACATACATACATACATACATGCATACATACATACATACCTGCAGCAGTTGGTGGCTACACACGGCGTATGGGTCCATACGCCGCGTATAGCTGTCGGTGCAGCAGTCGGGGACCTACCCACTTGTCATGTACGGCACCGACCTATACGTGACGTATAGACCTATACGCCCCGTATAGGTTCCTTTTTCGTTGTGTATATAAAGGGTGGCAACGCATTCGCGCACTCACAAAAAAAACGTAAAGGTTCGAATTCGCAAATTCGATCGTTTGTGATTGATGCTTAGATTCAAGATCGCAAGAAATTTGGGTTTTGTGGTTCAACATTTTCTTCTCGCAAATAATTTACTCGGTAATAATTTACTCAGCATGCAAATTTAAAAAGATATCTTAAATCAACAAATAGTTCACTGGATAGGCTTGTGGAGTTTGTAGATCAATTGGTGAACGCACAAGAGGTAAATTAAAAAGAAAGCTTTGAGACAAGCAAAATTAAAACCATGAATCATCATAAACTTCCGCTATTTGATTACTTAAGAGGCAAGGTTTCACACATAGCTCTTGATTCATTAGTTGCCGAAAACACTAAATTGCGTGTGATGCGCTCTGCAAATGCAACATGTGGTTGTCATCTTTTCACTAGTTGTGGCTTGCCTTGTGCTTGTCGGCTGGAAAAATATGAACATTCTGGTAATAGCCGCTCCATCATTATCTTTTTTCTATTAAAGTAACAAATTATATATTAATTTATACATTTTAATGCAGGCACTAAAATTCTATTAGATGCAATTGACGTATTTTGGACGAAGCTTGATAAAATTAAACCATCATATATGGTGGATGAAAAAGTTGATGTTGAAGAAGAAATGGAACGGGTGAAACAACAAATAATGACACAACCCACAGCTGTAAAATTTAGTTTGGTGAAAAAAATAAAAAAAATTGTGTATCCATGGAAAAATAACAAAAAAGCGCCTGTTGTTCAAACAGATATTCACGGTCGTCCAACGTTAAAGGTTCAACAACAAAAGTATGACACTCAACAAAGTACGTGACCGAGACATAGCTCGTTTATTGTGTCTCACATTTCCGGAAGAACAAGTTCAGCTGCAAAGCCTCAGAAGCCTGCCATGCAACGTAGTCATTCAACGTCTTCTAAAGTATCACAGGGTACTAATGAGTTTTCATCGATTGTCGGAGATCGCCAATTAAACAATATAAACAGGTTAAAAAATTGGATTCCATCAATCTTTCATCAGTATATTTCACGTATACGAGATGTCCGACCCGATGGGAATTGTGGTTTTCGATCTATAGCTTTAGGCTTAGGGTTTGACGAAAATAAGTGGATGTATGTGCGGACACAGCTTTTAGAAGAGTTGGACAGACATGAATTGGAGTACAGAGAAGTTTTCGATACTTTGTACCCCGGACAGTATAACGAATTACGTCACACCATCGATTGGCAAAGTGTGGAACCTGCACCAGAAGAACATTGGATGATAATGTCGTATACGGAAATAGTGGTTGCTCAAAAGTTTGGGATTATTCTTTATTTACTAAGCAATAATGATTGTCAAACATTTTTTCCATTATGGGCTGATTCGAAAACTGTTATGCCTCATCATGTCGTGTCGATTGTTCATGTCAACAATAATCATTTCATCCATGTTAAGTTAGAAGGAGATTATCCGATGCTAACATTAAGTAATTTTTGGATTCTTAACCGAAGCGTACGTGTTGCAGAATGGGAGATTATGTATAGGATTCGTATCTCGGAATACAACGCAATAATAGAGAATAACCGAGAAGCCCCAGCTTATATAAATTTATTTTAATTCATAATTTGTAATATGCGAATTATATATTTTAATTTTAATTTTATTATTGTATTCGTATTATTTAATATTAAACTGTTTAAATAATTCTTTTAACCTTTCAAAATATCAATATTAAAATATATATATATATATATATATATATATATATATATTAAAACTCAAAAAATTAAAATATATATATATAAGCTATACGCCGCGTATGGATCCATACGCGGCGTATAGCTCCTCCACGTATGGGTCATAAGTCACGTATGTGTATAAAATGCCAAACCCTATACGTTGTGTATGGACCCATACGCCGCGTATAGGGTATAATACGTCAAATCAACAACGCACCCTATACGCCGCGTATGGACCCATACGCGGCGTATAGGGTATAAAACGTCAAATCAACAACGCACCCTATACGCCGCGTATGGCTATACGCCGCGTATGGACCCATACGCGGCATATAGGGTGCAGGGGCGTTGATTTAAAATTGGGGGTGTCTAAATAAAGGGACCCTTTAGAAAACAACAACGATAGTTTAATAAGAATACAAATTGAAAACTAGATGATCGATCCACGGTATTCTCAATCTTAATATACTTTAGATCCATAACAATATTCATATTAATCTTTGATCAAAAAAACATGCATATAATGCGAAAAAAAGCATTAAACTTTATTTCAACTAGTTTACAAAACCTTGAATTTTGCGACGGTGATGTTGAAGAATGAAAAAATCAATTTCAAAACATCAATAAAAATAAAAATGTTGAGATATTATATTTTTTATAAACTTAATATAGAACGTTATAGAAAGAAAACCAAATCAAGTCTAGAAAAATAGAAAATAATAATATGGAAGTGGCATGCATTAGGGCACCCGAGACTTTTTCATATAATTCTAACCATTTTCTGCTCAGAATCCCAGATGAACATAGTTGATGCTTCCACATCCATAGCATGAGTAGTTAAAACGCTGATTTAAGGGTGTAAAACACTGATTTAAGGGTGAGGTTATTCTATAAAGTATAATTTATATGACACAATGACGTCATTGTGTCTTTTATATTCACACAATGACATCATTGTGTCTTTCATAATGACACAATGAAGTCATTGTGTCTTTCATTAATGACACAATAAAAAAACGTTAATTTTTTTATTTTTTTTTAATTTTTCGTTTATTTTTTTTCTTAGTGATGACGACTAGGGAACAAAAGCTCCGAATTACTTTTTTGAAATTCGATTTAGATTGTGAGATATAATTTTTTTGTGTATTTTTTTAACTCATTGTGTCTTCTCACCCTTTGTAACAAAAATACACTTTGTATTTGAATCTTTTTCCTGATTTAAAATTCGAGTTATTTCATGGAATAATACTTTGGATATGAAATAAAACAACTTAAAATAAAATTTTAAAATACTTCACCTGTACAACGTCATCTTTCGAGCATTGTCCATCTTCATCAAGAAATTCACAGGTATAAACATATATACTGCTAACATGACCTAAATTTAATGTCACGATGCTACAAATCATTTCGTGCAGATAACATGTTAACTTTATTGATGCACAAAGTAATGAATATCAACATTTAAAGCAAGATTATGATTACGTTCTTCAACAAAAATTTGTAAATCTTGTATGCATTATCTTTAAAGAAAGATAACCTTAACAATTCCTCACAACAATTATGAATAGATGGTCTATTCATGTTTCTCCCTTTTTTTCTTTTTCTTTTTCTTATTCTCTTTTTTTCCATAAACGGAATAATTCTTCTATATGGTTTCATTCCTTCTTTACCAAAAAAAAAAAAAAAGAAAGTTTGTCCATCTTTCCTTACATTAACACCTCATTTTTGCATAATGTGTGGTCTATACTTGAGAAAAACATACCTCCAACATGCTTTTATGAACATGTATATCTAGTTTATTAAACATTTTTACCAGCAGGATGATGTGGATATATATATATATACACGTTGTATGCCAATTATTATATCATCATGTATGTTGTCTGCAAGCATACCAAACAAAACAAGCAAAAACTTTTTCATGAAATAGTAGCATGAATGACATTTCAACGATGGAAAACATTGAAGGCTTAATTATATGAATATGTCAAACATGTGGTAGATTTAATCACTTTACGTGTAATTAGACTCCTTTATGCTCTAAGGTAATCAAATTCTTTTCTACTTAATAAGATATATTATTTTTTATGTTAGCATTTTAACGTGTGGTGTCATCTCATACACTCTTTTTTTTCTTTTTTGACTCAAAACATATAAAGAAAATGGCACAAGTACAAAACACGAATATTCAAAAAATTGCAAAAAGAAGCATCAATTTATTGATTTGGATTTAGACAGCTTATTTATAAAAGCGACAAAGTGACCCCTCCACAGTATTTTGGGATTTAAACGAGATATCAAATTACCTAGAATATTCATTTTGTCTTCCTAATAAACTTATCTTTTATCTTTATTTTGATTTTGATACGTATTGTTTTCAAAAACATTAATATATAAGAAATACGAAAATTATAGGGCAGGGTTATCTTGATAACCATGTTTTTTTAAACTATAGCAACCAATATAAGCCATATATTTAAGTCACATGCAAGTCACATGTTATTTTTAACTTTTTTAAACCTTCGTAATTTTTTTTGATGATATTATTTTTTTTTTAAAAACGTAACCATTAATTTCAATTTCCAACGCCTACATATTGATATACTTTTTTTTAAAAAACATTCAAACGTTATTTACACATGTGTGAATCTGGTTATACACATGTGTAATACCGAATTTACAAATGCGATATAACACATATGTAAAACGAATTTCGTAAAAAACATGTTTTCTTATAATTTTTTGTAATTATTTTATTTTTATTAAAGGGGGAAACTAGGGAAACAATTTTGTTTTTTTACTCTTTTTATTTTTATGTTATTTTTTGTTTTATAATATTTTATTATATTTTCATTAATTAACATTTTGCTATTAAAAACTAGTGGCTCATATTAATTTATAGAATTCTAAAAGAAAAAGTTATCATTTGAACCCTACATTATTATATATACATAACATATGAAAGCATTAATATAACTATTTCAAAACTATCATGGTAGTGGTAGAGAGTTGAGATAGTTTCATAACTATCCTATCACACTAAAAGCATTATATGTAATCGTATCTAACGATTATTGCACTTCTTAACATTTTTTTGTTTTTAAATGAACGCGTCAGCAATATGTAAACAGATAAATATATTAAGATTGCCTAATTTATTTTTACACCGTTATGATAACTATTTTGTTTTGTTAAATTATTATTTTTTCATTTTGCTATCGAGGAAAAAAATAAACTTGAGTGACACTAAATTTCGAGAGGAAGAGTAAAATTATTATATGATTGTTTCTCTTACACATATATAATAAACATCATATACAAAATGAAATTAACGAGATAAGATAAGTTTAGGAAGTGATATAAATCATTGATCAAGATAAATACTAAACCGGTTATCGACTCCGCTAATAAATTTCTTTTCTGTAGTTGTTGACTTTAATTATCTAGTTCTTTTATTTTTTTCTAACTCAAATAATTTTTATATACCTTCTAATTGTAAATATATATATATATATATATATATATATATATATATATATATATATATATACACACCGGAGGATTAAATAATTCTTACACACACATATATATATATATATATACACAATCAATGGAGGATTAAATAACTTTGGTTTTAAGTTAATATAATAATATAAAAGATTTTTTCAAGTTGATATGTTATGTGTTATTCATATACGTTGTAAGTGTAATTTTGTGTGCAATACTTTATACGTAGCTTAGTTAAATGCTTAATAATTTTATACCAAGCGTAGTGTTGTGTGTAATATTAATATAATGTGTCTGCCTGATATTATGGCTACAATTTATATTGATGCATATAATTTGTACAAAATATTTTTCTAATCTAATAAAAAAGTATATCAAAATAAAACTTCACACAATTTCAGACCATAATCACTTTTATTTTTCCACCTAAATCATTTTCACTTGTATTATAGTAAGTAGTAATTAAAATAGTAATTTATTCAAACTTTTATGGAAATCGTTTAAATTTGTGTTTATTCAAAGAAAAAATTCAATGTTTCCCAATTCATTTCTTATATCAGTAATTTTAAGTATATTTTTTAACTAGCTTTAGAAAACCCGTGTGATACACGAGTTGGATAAATAAAATATTAATATAATAAATTTTATGAAAATAAAATGATATTTCAAGATATGATATGAATAAAATTACGTATGAGTAAGCACTATAAGTAATAAAACAGTGATATCAACCTTTTTTAACTTTAGCATTTTATTTTAAAACAAACTGTATAAAAATATTATTTTTAAAAGTATTTCATTATCATAACTCCTAAATTAAATTATTTCTGGTTTTTAAATAATTTACTTTTTAAAAACACTAATTTTATAATACATCATATTTTTAAAAAAGTTTGATATTTTAGAAAAAAATATTATTTATAAACATTTAGTTATTTAGAAATAACATTAATAAACAATCTTTTTCTTAATTTATATAAAATTATTTTAATCTAAAAAAATATTAAATAATATTATTAGTAATTAATGTAATTATTTAATAGGAGAGAGAGACGGGAAAATTTTAATGAAAAGAATTGTGGTGCTACACATGTCATACAAAATTACTTTTTATTATAATAGGTAGATATCCAAATTGTGATACACAGGTTTTAAGGATAGTGTTTGATATATAATAACCTGCATCCCTTTCTTTCCTATACTTCCTCACTAAAAACAGTTTTTGCAATAACTCACCTCTATTTATGAAACATATATAAAAACTAGTATTAATACCCCCGCATTGCGGCGGGGGTGTAAAACTTGTCAAGTAGCATTAATTTTACACCAGCATCAACAACCATCAACACCGAAAAACTCGTATTAAAAAGGAAATAAAAATAGAAAAACTAAAACTGAATGAAAAGTAGACGTAAAAATGGAACTCTCACGTTGCGGCGTGTTAACTCGTAAAGTTTAAACCAAAACGTAAAATGAATAATTCGTAAAAGATGAAACGTATAGGAAACTAAAGTTGAAAGTAAAAAATTGTAGGGTTTAAATTGTAAAAGATGTAAAAGAATTATGATTAAAAGTAAAAAAATAAAAAACAAAAGTGAATACAACCTACTAATGCTTAGGTACAACCCATAATACACAAATAAATTTATAATTAGTAAGTTATATAATAATTAATATGTTAAAAATGTAAGGATTATTGAGGGTACAATTTTTAAAGGCTAAGGTACAAACAAAATGCACCAATCAAGTTGGTAATTAGTATTATTTTAATATTGATGATATAATAATCTGCCGCCTCCTCTATATGTATTGATGGATATATATCCTAATGAAAGATCTTCCTTTATTTGGACGTGAAAGGGGTCAATTTAAGGGCATAATGGTGTGGTCAAAGAGTTTTCTTATAAGCAATTGCATCTTTGAATAAACATGCATTGCCTTACTTAGAGGTGACATTATGTGATCTTTTGCTTTAGTGTAGGCCATCTTGGTCTCGTTTACTTAAGCTTGTAAAAAAGATACCCATTTTTTCTAATTTTATATAGCCGGTTTTAAATTTCATAATTATGAATGTAATATATTTCCATATATTAGATGACACACTCCTTTATCAATCAAGACATGAATTAATTCAATAAATGTAATTTTACCTTGAAAATGCTAAATATTTATAATACATGTATTTACCTTCAATAGGAACCAAAAACAAAAATAGATTTAATTTTCAACCAAGACAAGGCCGCTAGCGAAAAGAAAACTAAGAAGCCGTTTATAATATCAATTAGCATTCATAAATTGATAAGTTATATTCATTTAGTGTATCTTATTAATATGTGACCGGTGAAGCTAGATAAACCCAAATTTCGTAATTAATGATAACATTAATACAATCTGTTATAAATTTCAAGATGGTGGTACAAACAACAACAACAACAACCATACCCAGTAAATCTCACCTATAGTACACAACTATTGGTAGGGTCTGGGGAGGGTGAATGGAAGGTGAACCATACGCTATCTCAAGAGATAGGTATGTTCCTTCCAACGAGACTCCCAACTCTTAAAACCATAATCATACTCAAACCATGTGAATCCCCTCCATATTAAGCCGGAGCACACCATGAGCCGCCATATACAATAACTTGCAAGGAACACACGAAGGCAATACGCAATCTAGTAGCACACTAAGAACCAAAGCAGTCAGTATATTTTAAGCATAAAAATAACTAAATTAAAATAAAATAATAATAATAATAATAATAGTAGTAGTAGTAGTAAATTAATAATACTAATATAATAACACTAATAATAATGACAATAATAATAATATTGCCTTTTAAATAATAATAATAATAATGATAATAATAATAATAATAAAATATTTAGTGGCAATATACACCTATAATATGGAAAAGACTATTACATGGGTTGTTTAAATATAAGCTCTAAGACACCGCTAAGAAACTTATTAGGCACTTGAACCCCCTAGGCATCTTTAATATTAATCATACGTCACCACATATCCCTATCCTGGATCATGTCCTCAGAGAGGTGCAAATCTGTGAAATCATGTCTAATCGTTTCTTTCCAAGTCAGTTTGAGCCACCCTCTACTCCTCCTCCCCTTCACCGCGAGTGTCTCCACAACTCTAACTGGTGATGACCTCAGTCTCCTCTTAACATGCCAAAACCATCTTAATCTACTTTCCCTTATCTTATTCGCTACATAGCTACTCCTAACCTATCTCTAAAAACTCCGTTTCTTATCCTGTCTAACCTTGTGTGCTCACACATCCACCTTAGCATCCTCATTTCTGCTACCTCCATCTTATGTGCTTGTGCCTTCTTGATAGCCCAACAATCTGTTCCATAAAGCATAGCAGGACGGATCGCAACTCTATAGAATTTTCCTTTTAACCTAGTTGGGAAATTCTTGTCACACAATAAGTACCCCATAGGCCGCCCTCCACCTACACCAACCTGCATGAATACGATGTGTAATGTCCCTATCTATTTCCCCATCACTCTGTACATACGATCCTAAATACTTAAACATATTTGATTGTGGTACCTCCTGGCCTTCGATTTTGATCTGGGTGTCATCATCAACGTCTGCTCCACTAAAGCTGCCACAAAGGTACTCAGTCTTAGATCGACTAATCCTTAGGCCTTTACCTTCTAAAGTTGCTCGTCACTCTTCTAACCGCATATTCAGGTTTTGTTTACTTTCGTCAAGTAACACAATATCATCCGCAAAAAGCATGCATCTCAAAACTGTCTCTTGCATCGACTTTGACAACTCATCCAGTACTACAACAAACAAGAACAGACTCAACGCCGAACCTTGGTGAAGGCCAACCTCCACAGAGAGAGAATATATCGGTATCCACGGGTGAACGAATTGTGGTTTGAGTCCTATCATACATGTCTTTTATTATGTCTGTATATTTCTTAAGGACCCCTCTACCCTGTAAACTGTCTTAAATTAGTCTACGAGGCACACTATCATATGCCTTTTCTAAAGTACTTGAATTATAAATTATACATGGGCAAATATGGTATTTTAAGGATGAAGGGAGGGGCAATATTGGAAGATGAAAGCAGAATTTTTGGGTTTATGTAACATGGTGTTCATGCACTCTAGAAGCCTTAAAAGAAGCTACACCTTAATATGCTTTATCAAACTCCACAACATTTCTATCTTTAGAATCCCACCCAACGTTTAAATTTCCTTAAAGTTTTCAAATTAAACCACCCATTTACGTGCTTCTAATCAACAATTAAGTACGTGTCTATTAATTTCTCTAGCAAATTTTTTTAAAAAAAAGCACCAAAGTTCTAGGTGTGTAACAGATGTTTTCTCTTTTAAAGATCAATAATTCAAATCCTATCGTAGACAATTGGTGAGGTGGATTTAGGATTAGGTAAGACCTTCAAAAACGAATATATAAAAAGCACCTACGAACTAAGGCCGTTAAGAAAACCAAATGGTATGTAATATGTCAACAGTCATCTACTAATCAACAACGGAAGTACAAAAACACAAAAATAAAAGAATATTTAAAAATTTTAAGCTTCTTTGCTCAGTTTGTAACTTTACCTTATTTTTTTTTTTTTTTTTGATTTCTAGGTGGTATAGAGAACACACACCGAAGAACTAATAAAACATAGTTTCTTAGAAACTTTTGGAAGTTTTTTTGGTTTTTAAAGCGTTACAAGCGATTTCACATCAGCAATTTCAAGCATTCTTGTCAGATTAACTAAAAATTTACTACACCAGATCATTGCTAATTCCCTAGAACAGAAAACACTTTTTAACTAATATTTCTTCTAGAAATTAAAAAAAAAAAAAACTCATTTGCATCTAATAACTTTTACATATATGACATAATAATTAAAGAAATAATCAAAGAATCAAGTAAGATTTTCCCATTGTTCAAGGAATTGAAAGAAATTAAAATAAAAAAGAAAAAGGTGATTTAGCTTGAGCTTGAACTACAGCTGCCCGAATCTCCTCGAATTACGAGGTCTTTTTGCATGTATATAAACCCTCACTCACTCACCACCTCCACCATCATATTCAGGAATCCCTCAAAAGAAACACTAACACACACACACACTATCCTCCACATTCACCACTTAAGGTAACACCAAAAACCCTAATACTTCACTCACACTCACATTCTACTGTGTGTTTGTGTGTATATATATATGTTTGCTCTTAGACTTATATGATCATAACATTTGTTTAATTTGTGTAGAAAGATGAGCAGGCCAGGAGATTGGAACTGCAGGTCATGCCAGCATTTGAATTTTCAGAGGAGGGAGTCTTGTCAAAGGTGTGGGGAGATGAAGTACGGCGGAGGCGCTGGCGGCGGTTTTGGTGGTAGAGGAGGTATGATGAATCCTTCTGCATTCAGTTTCACCGGGCCTGATGTCAGGCCTGGTGACTGGTACTGCAATGTTGGCAACTGTGGTGCTCACAACTTTGCGAGCCGCTCCAGCTGCTTCAAGTGTGGCGCGTTCAAGGACGAGTTGGGGTCCAACGGTGGCGGTTTTGATGGTGACATGTCCCGTGGGAGGGGATTTGGGTTTGGTGGCGGCGGCAGTGGTGGCGGCAGCAGCCGCGGTTCAGGGTGGAAGTCCGGTGACTGGATATGCACTAGGTAACTTTAACCTGTATTTGACTACTTGTGTTTTCTTGGTTCACAAGAAACCCTACTTGTTCCTCACTGTACTTCATGCATGAAAAGACTACTAACTCATGCATATGAGAATTAATAAGCTAGTTTAGTAGCAGATCTAGGGTTTCATTCGAGAGCTTGAACGCGCTATAATATTGTAACAAATCAATGAATATACGTATAAATTCATTTGTAGATTTGTATATTATGTGCATAAATGTATAATTAACCTGATTTTTGTAGACCTGGCTGCAACGAGCATAACTTTGCTAGTAGGATGGAATGCTTTAGATGCAACGCACCTAGGGATTCAGGAAGCCATTCTACCTTTTAAATCAGGTTGTCGCGTTTCAAGTTCCAGGTAAGACCCTGTATTTATATTCGTGTTGATATCAATTAATCAATCGAGCGATTTTACATATAACACGTACAGCAAATAAAATGTTCATATGATATACTTTCAGGTATTATGATTTTCTATCTACATAAGGAAGAGTGAGAGAGATAATGTTATTGATCAGACCGAATCAAGAAGAAAGAGCATCGGATATTCTAAAGCGTCCCCTTTTTGCCCATATCATATGCAATCCTATCTTTGATTTAGTTTCTCTTTTTGTTTTTGGTTTATTTAATTTTATTTCAATAGTAACGGTCTTTCGATCTGGTAGGAAGTCGTAGGTGAATTATGGTTATTTGATTAGTACAACTCATGTTTAATTTTATGGCTGATTTTGTTAGTTCTTCTGAGATCATGTTGTTTGGGGATGAAGATGCAGTCTAATATTATGTGTTCCTTTTGTTCTTTATTAGTGTTCCCTATAAAGAAAGCAATACCCTTTTTGATTCTATCATTAAAATTGTGTAAATCCAAATAAATTAATTACAAGCTAACAAGTTAACTAATTAGTAACTGTAAGTACACTAATTAACTTCTTAAAATCTAATAAAACATGATGAAAAAAATATGTGGTTAATTAGCAAGAAAGAACCAACATGACAGCATAGGATTCCAAAGCTTTTAAGTTAACATCTTTTTTCACCTAGAAATCTGCAATACTGGTCAAAAAGCTAAGAGGCACATTTTTATTAATTAGTGATCTCCTGCTAGACATTATTGTTTAGCTTTTGCCAAGATTCTTATCAACACATTTTATAAAAAGAAGCTTTATATTTTACCTTAATATGTTACTTGGTCAAGCACTACTCATATGTCATTATCATCTTAATCTCCACAACAAGCTAGATTCTTTTTCTTCCCTAACATATATCTTGATCTGTAGTAAGCGCTACGTGTCTACTGGTTAAGCATTGAAGGGATTCTTGATTTCATCGGTCACAATCAATTAGTTAGTTGGTAGAAACTTGTATAAATGTTACCCGTATAATGTTTTTAAGTATCTAAGGTTACTATTACATTGATCTTTGTATACACCCAAGTAGCTAGCAAACTGTAAGGTTAGGTTTTAAGGGTAGATGAGGTGGTTTGCATGATTAGAAAATGTCCTTAATCTTTGGCAGTGTACCTGGTGCTGCAAAGAGCTCCCGCGTTTTCGCAGGGTCAGGGAGGGTCCGTTCCATTTAAGGGAAGATGTACGCTTTAATAAACATTCAGTTCATGGATATAATCATATAAGATCATAGAAGGAATACAACACAAGCTTTTGCTCTAAAAGAAAAACCAGTGCAACTTTAATCATGATTTGAAATGGTGATATTTCAAGAACTGATGGTCCATTCATTGCCATTAGCTGCTTTTGTGGTGAAATTATTAAAGGAAGTACTGAAGCATAACAAAGGTAAAGCAATAATCATGTGGAATCTAACATTGCATGAAAGTTAAAGAAAAGCTAAGCATTGATAGTTTTCAAAGTTCACTTCCCAAGCTCCTACAGGAAGAAAGTGAATGAAAAAAGCCTTTAAATTAGTTGAGTTTGCTCAAAGGCTGTCAATGTAAATATTTTACTGTGTGCCAGTTTGTTTGGAATATTTCATATCATATAAGCTGAGCAAGTAATGTTCATTGAAGACCCGACCTACGCCGATCACATATAACTACTAGTTGATATTTAAAGTTTCTAGCAATGGCATCCTCATCGTTAAGTATACTAATTCCTACAGCTTTATAACCATCCTCAAGTTATAAAGAAACAACGATTGTCATCTCATATCACATTAGGTATCTGAGTAACGATCATTAGCAGTCAACTTCTGATAATCTTGATTAAAATTGACCAAATTGTTCATGCTTTTGTGTGGGAGGACAACTAATATATGATAAGATAAACTGTATACCCCTTTCTTAACATATATGATAAATAAATAGATCTTCAAAGTACAATATATCTATTGAATAAGCAATTACATTATAGGAGAATACATTACCATGCAATAATGTCTTTGATTAAATCCTTCATTGGAGACTAATTTCATGAATGAAGAAGTTGTGTCCCCTGTAAGAAAGAGACCTGCTCTTTGATCCTATGCACCATAGATGACCCTGAAGCTCCAAAGTCTCTTTCATTTGCGCCATATCGTGTACAAATTTAATAACTCCAAGGGCCCTATCCAACTGCTTAAATACATGCTTTAACATTTTATCTTCATCTGATGTGATAATCTTCCCAACACACAAAATAATATTATTCGCAGCAGCATCCTCGGAAAACCAACAAACATCGAGATCAATATCTTGAATACTTCCATATAAATAATACAACAGAAGTGTAAATAGACACCGTGACGAGTGACCCAATGATTTAGTCAATTTCTTCTGAACTAAACTTTGTTGGTGTAGAGCCTCTTTGTATCCAATATTCTTATCTACCAAAACATCTTTGATCTGCAACAACCCTTCTTTCATGATCTCAAGCTTTATGACATAAAAGAGAAACTCATGTTCATTCTTCAAACACATGATTAAATCATTAAACATCTCAAGCAAATCTGCCCATTTGGCAGAAGGCGGTGAGTCAGCATCATTCTTGGGTGCAATCCGCATCCATGACGTTGAATCAGGATCATATGACACAACATCATCCAAGAACCTAAGACAGTTAACCACAATCTGTTGAACCATGTTAGACCCTTTGATCATACGCCCATAATCCTTAACACTCATTTCAATTTCTAACTGATTCAGTATCTCCATAAGGGCACCCGTCCATATTTGGTGCTGTGTGACCTGCGGGCATATCGCTAGACGAACTAACTTCCTATGTTGAGCAGATACAGATAGAATGTCACATGCTTTCTTGAGAGAATTAACATCAAACGGTTCCTTGTAAACTGGCTTGTTGGCACACGTACGCACGTCCTGCATAACAAAAACAGCACCCATAGACTTGAAAGCACGCATGCTCAGCGTAAGAAACTCATCATCAACAACACATTTGTTCTCAACATTAACTAATCTCCCATTGATCAAATCTAAACCCTTTAACAAATGGCTCAACTTGATTAGTTTCGGGAAGGCTCTTACACACCACTCACAAGATTGGGGATTTCGCTGTGGTTCAGCTAAAGAATGATTAGATATTGCATCTATATACACAGCTCTAGTAAAATTCTTGGCCCTAATACGATTTGGGACCTGAGAACAATTCTGTATACGTCTAAATGCCTTCATTGTAATGAAACAAATTGATCGCTCTAATTGGGGCATTTCATCGAACAGTTGGTGGGCATATTCTTCACATGAACTAATATCGTTTAAAGTGTCGTGCTTTGTGGTTGGATACCAAAACTTGAATCGGGGTTGTTCGTAATCCGATTAATTTCTTGATTACTGAACAGATGTAGGAGGAACTGGTACAAAAATTAACCAACCGTTTAATGTTGCAAGAATTGTTGTACTAAAGGTGGTCTAATGCGAGTTCTATTAGTCGCTAGAGTTGCGTTTGTGGGTTGTTGTTTCAAAAACGTGGAGTTTTCCGGTGGTGTTAGTCGCCGGAGAGTAGGGTATTTGCCGGAAAATGGTGTCGGACGGGAGATATGGACGGTGCATTCCACAGGGGAGATTCAAGTTCGAGTTTTTTTTTGGAGTCGGTATGTGTACAACTGATGATGCATGTAGTACAACTCATTTCAACTTATTCACATCGTCAATTGGTCATATCGATATCAATGAACCTAGCTACAAAGGGCTTATAAAATAGGGTTATCCAAACCGCTCGACGCTCGACGCTCGCTCGACGCTCGACGCTTGACGTTCGTTTGAAATTTGCTCAAAAAATGCTCCTTTGAATTTTTGCTCAGTTGTAAACGAGTCGATCGGCTCCGATCGGTTTGTAAACGAGCCAAGCACGAGCAAAGGTCCGCTCGGTTCGGTTCGGATCGAATTAATATGTATATATAGTTTATACGTAGTGCTCTAGTAGATTTGACTCATTATCTATACTATATTAATAAGCATTTGGGGAGGGCAAGATGGTCATTTCACCAAATCTCTTAAATTTAAGAGTTTTACAACTCCTATAGCACAAAGTACTACTCACAAAGCTTGAAATCCCACTTTTTAAAAAACCCCCACCAAACAACAAACTGATTTCAAAATTCAAATCACTGTTGCACGCTCTCTCTCTCTCACAATCTGTCCCCGCACTCTCTCGCAACAAGCCCTAAACACCGCAACGGCGGCCGATCATCAGCGGCGAGCAGCTCGATATCGAGGCGTACGCGGCGTTTGTACAGCGGCCGTACCAAGTTTCGCGGCTGAGATTCTTGGTTCGATTCTTGAGTAATGACATGGTGCGATTCTACACAAGCATGTATGATTGTGAACTCACGTAAGTCACATATACTTTGATTGAAACCCTAATTAAGTTTGTTGCTGAATTAAGGTTTTTGATTAACGATTTAGTCAATTGTTTCTAAATCAGGTGCATCTTTGTTAGATTGGGCTTTCAGATTTGGGTTTATTACAGTTCAAACAGTTGCTGAATGCGGTGACAAGTACAGATTGTTAGAGATGATTCATTTTTTCTGATGTGTTATTGTTTTCCAGTGGTTTAGCATGGATCCCGGAGAACAGGTTGAGGTTGTAAAAGTTCGCTGGTGTTAAAAAAGAAAGTAAACGTGTTGTGATGTTACATTCCTCAAGTGGCTGTGTAAGAACGAGAGTGAAGCAATTTGTGAAATGAAAAAGCTTCTTTCAGTTAAAGATGTCGAACTGAAGAGCACAAGGTATTATATATTTATCTGGTATTTCGTGACTTTTAATTTGATGATTTAAGATAAGTGGTTTGTTGCTGATTTTTTGGGTACCCTGTAGATGTGTGTAGTTTGAGTTTAGTCCATGGTATCAATATTATTTAGGGATAGTTCGTATGAGGGGGGACATTTAAGTGGATACGCAAGGGAATTTGCAGGATCGGATTTCGGGTGGTCTTTCTCTCAACTCACTGTGAATCAACACTCGGCAAGCAGTCTATGAAGAGTTGATCACAATATAACAAGTATCAAGCAGTAAGAAAACTTAACAGCAGATAAATTTTCAAGGTACTTTTATATATTGCTTCTCAACTCAAAGGATTACAAGACACTTGGACTCAAATCACTTACATAAAGAGTTACAGGGAGAAGATATATATAATACTACCTACAGCCGGATATACTTTGATACCAGCTGGACACCTCTAACCTTACATTATACTACAAGACTCTAGGTGAGGTCTTTCAGACATTGTGCCTGAGAGTTGGTAGTCAGGACATGTCCCTGACTTACCTTTTGTCACCAACTAAAGTTGGTAACATGTACTATCATAAAAAGGTGAACAGTAGAATAAAGTATGGTCAACAACATGGCTCTTTAGGAAGATGCCATGCTGTATCAGAGGTCTGCAGCGGACTGTCAGGGACCATACTTTTATCTGCTGGACATAGCAATGTCTTCCGAAGGATAAAGTGCTTCGGAAGAGTAACTTCTTCCGAAGGCACTTATACTTCGGAAGACTGCTTCTTCCGAGGCTTGGAGTCTTCTTTGTCTTCGGAAGCAGACTTTGTCTTCGGAAGCTCTTTCATCAGACTTTGTCTTCGGAAGCTCTTTCAGACTTTGTCTTCGGAAGCTCTTTCATCAGACTTTGTCTTCGGAAGCTCTTTCAGACTTGTCTTCGGAAGCTCTTTCATCAGACTTTGTCTTCGGAAGATGTCTTCAGCTGTTGTTCCTTAGACTCTCGGAAGATCTCTTGCTTGGCTTCGGAAGCCCTTTAATGTAGTACCAAAAGTGACTATGAAGTGAATTTGGTTGCACCAGCCTTATCATGATCCAACAAACTCCCCCTAGGCTGATGCTACCAAAACTTCACTTCTCTCTTCTTCTCAAAGCTCTCAGCACCAAGGAAAGCAGGTGTTTATCAGTGTCTTCATTCTTTCCTGCTGTGATGCTGAGAATCTTGTACAAATCTTTGGTGGACAGAACCTCTACTCTGTCACCTTGGATTATGTGTACCCTCTGTTTTGGCCCTCTGAAAAGAGTTAGTTGATGGGAAGTATAGTCATATTCCCATCGAACTATTGGTTCCAATTCAGGACCTTCCACCATCTGTAGAAAGGCTGTGCCTTTGGTGGTTGATCTTTCCTTGTCTTCCACTTTTTTCAGCTTCAACTCTTCTTCAATCTTGGCTCTTCTACTTCGTTCAGCCAAGTGGAGACCGCTGATGTGGTTTCTGATATGTGCAGCAGTCTCAGAGTTGGAGGGATTGGAGAATGGCTTCTCTGCAAGCTCAGCAAGATCAAATCTGCTGAGATACAGTAGAGAAGTGGCATTGAGCCTGTTGGTTTCACCATTCTCCCTTTCCACAACAAAGTTGTGAGAAGGTTCATCGAACCTCCACTGGATTATTGCATTTCTAGGTCCAGGAGATTGACCAGAAATCCTGTCCTCTTTCCTGGTATCCAGCAGAGTCACCAGTCTTCTTCTTAGTCTCTTCTCCTCAGCATTGAGGGTATCGGAGTTGAGACCAAGAAGTCTTGCAGCCTGGCCCAAGGTGTCTCTAGGCAATTCAAGAAATTGGCCTAGGGTGAGGGAGCTTGAAGAGTTATCAACATAGGTGATGTTGATAAGCTCTCCCTCACAGGAGATACTGCTCAAGGTTGTGCAATTGATGAGCCTTGTCTTGAACTCCTTAATCTCTTCAAAGGAGAGATGTTTAGGAGGCTGAGGGGATGATCTTGGTTGTTGTTGGGTAGGCTTAGGTTTAGTGGTTTTGGGTTGAGTCTTGGTTTTAGGATGGGTAGTTTGGGTGGTTGAGGTGATGTGGTAGGTTGGGTAGAGTTGTGGGTTGAGGGGTGAAGGTTTCATCAGTGGGTTCGTTTAATGGGAAAAGGGGTGGTTCTGGTGTGGGTTGTGGCTGTGGTTGAGTGGCTGGGGTGAAAACCATTCCTTCATCCTCCTGTACATCTCCTTCCTTTTCCCCAAACGGATGTCAGCTTTTATTTCACTGACTATCCGCTGGAGTGTCCTTTCGGACATAGGTCCCACCTGCCTACCAGAGAAGCCATGAGCCCGGAGGTAGTCCTTCATCCAGGCTTTGTCAGTTGACTTCTTGGCAGCAGTGACCTCCTTCTCTTCCTCCCTCTTCCTCTTCACCTTCAGCTTCTCCCTAGCAGCCTTCTTCCTTTCCTTCTCCATTTGATCCTGCTCTTTGTTGTGGAGCAGCAGGATCATGTCATCATCATGTGGAGACAGTTCAGGAAGACTGAAGCCTCTTGAGAGGAGGAACTTGATCCTAGCCTCTCTCAGCTTCAGGGCTGCCTCCCTCTGCTCTTGTTCTTCCTTCTCCAAGGCCAACCTGGCTTCCCTTTCTTGTTGTAGCCTGGTTGACCTCTCCAAAGTCACCAACTCCTCTAATGGTAGCAGGAGTATTTCCTCATTGGCAGCTCCTAGATTGATGAGCTGGTCAATGAGTGCTGTTCTTTCCTCTGGTTGATTTCTTCCTGATTGGCTGCAGCTTTAGAACTAGCAGCTAACAGCTTCTCAGTAGGAAACCGACCTTTCTTTTGGCCTTCTCAATCTTCTCCTCCTCCTGAAGCTCTTCCGCAGTCAATTTTCTTTTGCCTTTGTCTTTGATGGTGCTTGACTGTGGTGGTTCTTGGATGGAGGGTTGTGATTGAGAGAAGTTCAGCTGGTGCTTGGGTTGGAGGTATTTCAGAAATGTCCTCCCTGCTCACCTCAGATGCATTTCAGCAATGACATCTGTGATGGTCAGTTCCTCGGACATCTGAAATAAGCCTTCCGCAGCTTCTATTTCGGCCTCGGAAGACTTGTCTTGTTCTTCCGAGGCTTCCATGTAAGCTTCGGAAGCCTCAGCTAGAGCTTCGGAAGATGAGACTGCTGCAGATTCTGTCCCATCTGTTTCAGTTGCTGGGCCATCAGTCCCCATTTCCCCTTCGAAGCTAATCTCAGGTTCCATGAAGACCTTAGGTTGACCAACTTCCTCCACAGTGGTAGAAGGTGCAGTCAGTCTTTGAAGCTCCTCAGCCCCAAAGTATGCAAGTGTGGTGTCGGGGCTGGGCTGTTCTAGGGATGATCTCAATACAAACTTTGTGAAAAGTCTGTAGAGATCTTGAAGCATCCTTGAGTCAATCTCCAGAAAGGATTGAGATGACTCAGGTAGTGTAATGATTGTTGGGTGGAAATGAGTTGGGTCTGTGGTTCCATAGGTGTTTGTCTCTGAACTTTCTCCCCTTTTTGGTAGCATCATCTTGAGAGCTAGATGAGCTAGAGGAAGAAGTCATTGAGACCTGGATTGGTACATGCCTAACAGACCTCTCCGTCTGTTTCTCAGCTAGTTTAGCCTTGAGAGAGTTAATCTCAAGTTGCTGAGTGGCAGTCCTTGATTCTAAGATCTTCACCTGTGATTCCAGGTTGGAGACCTTAGAAAGCAAGTACTGAAGTGTTAGTTGCATACTTCCCTCATCTCATAGGAAGAATCACGGGGAGATGAGATAACATACCTAGTATGCTCACTCTCACCACCAGATGTGTTTCTTGGCACCCTGGTTTCCTTTGCTCAGAGTCATCTCTTTCAGAGATGTCAATGGGCAAAGTTGCCGTAGACTCAGTCCTAATGATGTTACCACTGTCCTGAGAGCTCAATGAGAGACTCTGAGTAGTGGCAGCTGAGTCTACATGAGTCCCCTCCACATCAGTGGGACTCACCTCAGTAGCAGGCTTCTGATGGGGGCTAGAGACAAGGGATCCCTCTTGGCTCTGTTGATCTCTCAGTGGGTGTTGTAGATCAACTTCATGGCCATGGAGAGATGTAATCTCTTCATCAGTTCGGAGTAAAAGGTCAGTGAAAGAGAGGGTGGTTAGTCCTACTGACCGGGACCTTGATCAATGTCTACAGGCATTGAGCCTATGGTGGGGCTGTCCCTAGAAAGCTGCACAGGGGAGTGTAGAGACTCACCCTGTGGGCTAAAGGCTTGGGGTTCGGGCTCAGGGGTTTGAGACTGAGGAGGCTCAAAACCCATATTGAGGTCAAATGTGAAGGATGGTGTGACCTCGGACTGAGTGGGAGCCCATGATTCCACTCTAGTCCTTCGGTGTGAACAGGAGGAGCTTGTTCAATCAGAGTAGATTGAACAAGGGTTCGTTTGGGGCGTCTCTGATATGTGGCTTTGATGGGTAAAGAAGGTTTTGGTATTGTGGTGGATGTTGCTGGTGTGGGTTCATCACCTGTGGGGAGAACAGGGATGTCACCAGGAGCTATGCGCTCAGTCATCTCTGGAGGTAATGGAGTGTACCGTCCAGTGAAGTTGGTGGACATCTTCTTCAGTGTCTTGAAGATGGTAGGCCTCATGTGTGGAACAGGAAGAGCAGCTGCGCAGACAAGCTTGCTTGGTTCCATCTCACAGTTGATTATGTGTTGAAGAAATCGGGGATACATGAAGAATGTATCCCTGCTGAGATTGGCGATTAGGTTGTTCAACACGAATCGTGAGTAGTTGAATCTGAGGCCTCTCACCAACCCATGAACTAGGCATCCTAGTTCATATGGGATTTGATCCCAACCCCTGATTTGTTGGAGAGGCAGTGCAAAACAATGTGCAGCAGGAACTTCAATGGTAAGAGAAGTTGAACTTGTATACTGTGACCTGCTGACATCGCCTCCATATCCCATGAGGATATAGGTGCCTTCCAAGTCTTCCTTGGGGAACTCAGTAGGAGCCCCATCATCGTGAAGCTCGAGATGCTCCCTGATGATCTGTTCATTGATGACCAACTCTTGGCCCAAATCCTGGTTCTCAGGACTCGAACCCCATTCAGCACTGTAGTTTCTCGTTGCTCCAAAATTCTGACATATGGTTGGAGTATACGGTTGGGTTAACTGTGAGTGCAGTGAGGTAGGTGGATTCGGTGAGAAAGGTGATGATTGGGTGAAGTCGGCATCCTTGACGAGTCAAGTAATGCGACTTGGTTGTGCTGAGGGTTTAGCGCCATTGGAGAAAAGGTAAGCTTGAAATTTTGAGTGAGATTTATGGTTTGACAGTGAAGGGAACAGTTAGGGCTGTAAAGTGGTAAAAGAAGATGAAATTGATAAGTCAAGATTATTTAAAAAGGGGTGAATAGTGGTATGGTGGTGGTAATAGGGTAACTGTTTTGGGGTTACTGTGGGTGGTATGGTGGTTTACGGCGGAGAAATGATGTTGGCGGCAAGGATAATTTTAAATAATCTGACATATCAACAAAATCTTTACTTTTTACAGAGTGGGGCCAAAAGATATCCGTTACATATAAAACCTTTACTTCCGAGGGTAAAACATTTCCGAAGGTATTTTCTTCCGAGGGCAATTTCTCTTCCGAAGCATGATATTGCTTCCGAAGGTAAAATTGTCCTTTGAAGGCACTTTATCTTCCGAAGCAAGGCATTGCTTCCGAAGGTAAAGTTGTCTTTCCGAATGGAGAGTTGTATAAGTTTCGGAAGTAGATCTGATATAAAATCAATCGCTTCTTCCGAGACCAAAAACTCTTCCGAGAAGAAAATTTCCATTGAGGAATTTGCTTCGGAAGATATTCAAGAATATCTTCCGAGAGTTAGTTCCTCTTCGGAAGGAATTTACACTTGGAATGTTTAAAGATCTTTTGTAACAGGGCTTAAATTGTATTGACACAAGACATTACTCATTTAAAAAGGTCTTCAAAAGAGGTAGTTATTCAATGTTTATCATCCCAATTGCTGATATGAGATACTTAAATCTTTGTTCATCAAATGCCTTTGTGAACAAATCAGCATATTGTTCATTTGAGTCAACTTTGATTAACTTTATCAGCTGTTTCTCATGAATATCTCTAATGAAATGATACCTGATATCAATGTGTTTTGTCTTGGAGTGCTTCACCGGATTCTCAGTAATGGAGATAGCACTGTTGTTGTCAATATGGATAGGAGTAGTCATGAAGTTGAACCCATAGTCTAACATCTGATTTTGAATCCATAGCAGTTGAGCACAGCAGCTAGCAGCAGCAATGTATTCAGCTTCAGCATTGATGTAGAGACACAGGATTGTTTCTTGCATTGCCATGAGATAATCCTTCCACCAAGAAATTGACATCCTCCTGATGTTGATTTCTTGTCAATGTTGCAGCCACCATAGTCACTGTCAGAGTATCCATAGAGATTGAAATCACTATTTCTTGGATACCAGAGACCTAGTTTAGGTGCTCCTTTGAGGTATCTGAGGATTCTCTTTGCAGCAGCTAGGTGAGACACCTTTGGAGCAGCCTGATATCTTGCACAAATGCATGTGGCAAACATGATATCTGGTCTACTTGCAGTGAGATACATCAGAGAACCAATAATTGCTCTATACTGATGTTGATCAGTATCCTCCCCCTCAAGGTCAGGGCAAAGATTATGGTTTCTGGGTATGGGTGTCTTGGCTGGTTTACAGTCCTTCATTTCAAATCTTTCTAAGATGTCTGAGACATACTTAGATTGACTTATGAAGAACCCTTCCTTCATCTGTTTCACCTGGATTCCTAAGAAAAAGTCCATTTTCCCATGGAACTCATCTCAAACTTCTGCTTCATAATGCTTTCAAAGTCTTTGCACATTTGGTCGTTTGAAGAACCAAATATGATGTCATCAACATAGACTTGTACAAGCAAAATGTCTTCTCCACTCTTTCTGATGAAAAGAGTCTTGTCAATGGTACCTCTAGTGTATCCATTCTTCAGGAGAAACTGAGACAAGGTCTCATACCACAGCCTAGGTGCTTGGTGCAGCCCATATAGAGCTTTATCCAGTTGCACACATAGTTGGGGTGCTGTGGGTCTTCAAATCCTGGAGGTTGACACACATAGATTTCCCTATCTATATCCCCATATAGAAAAGCACACTTGACATCAAGTTGGTAGACTGTGAAGTTCTTGGATGCAGCATAAGCAAGGAAGATCCTAACTGCCTCAAGTCTTGCAACAGGTGCAAAGACATCAGTATAATCAATTCCTTCCTCCTGGGTGTATCCTTGAACTACTAGTCTTGCCTTGTTCTTGATAATCAAGCCTCTATCATCTTTCTTGTTCCTGAATACCCATTTAGTGCCTATGGGTACTTGACCAGATGGTAGTGGGCATAGATTCCAGACCTTTTGTCTTTTGAATTGAAGCAGCTCCTCCTGCATCGATTCAACCCAACTACTATCCTTTAAGGCATCTTCTACCTTCTTTGGTTCCATCTGAGACAGGAAGCATGAGTACAAGCAGACATTCCCATGATGAGTTTGTCCTCTTGTTCTCACACCCTCAGAGACATTCCCTATGATGTTCTCAGTTGGATGAGTGTTGTGAATCCTAAGACGAGGAATCACTTCCAATTGCAGAGATAAGTCTAGGTTAGACATATTCTGATCAGGAACTGGATCACTCTGTCCAACTGCTGTTTCAGAGTCATTCAATGAGGACTGATTGAATGATTGAGAAACATCATCAATGGTTGGTTGTGAAGTAGTATTAACAGTTGCCTGTTCCTTCAGAATACCACTTCCCTCAACCTGGTGTTGTAGTGGATCACCTGAGGAACTTTGAGGTTGATCAAGTGATTCACTTGTTGAAGCTTCACTATTTCTGGAGATAGTTACACTGTCAGATCTGTGAATAGTTGAAGCTTGTTGCCCTTCAGCTCTTGGAGAATTTGGAATAGGTCTGGGAAGCTCGTATAGTTGACCTGCATCAGCATCAGCATCACTTTGAGCACCTGTTCCAGCTGAAACATTCTCACAAGATGGTTTAGAATAGTTTGGAAACAATTCTAAATCAAAGATATACTCAGGTCCATTCCCCCTAACACAAGGAGTGTGCTCATTAACAACTATGTTGGATGACTCCTCAAATTGTTGATTCTTATATTGTATACTCTATAAGCTTTGGAGCTAGAAGAGTATCCAATAAAGATAGCATCATCCGACTTCTCAGCAAACTTTGCCAAGTTGTCCTTTGTGTTAAGTATGGTACACCTGCAGCCAAAGGACCTTAGAAAGCCAATGAACGGTGGCCTCTTGTTCCATAACTCATAAGGGGTTTTTCCATGGGGCTTAACTACAAGAACCCTGTTCTGCACATAGCATGCAGTGCTGACTGCCTCTGCCCAGAATGTTAGAGGCAGCTTTGAATCAGCTAACATGGTCCGAGCAGCCTCAATAAGTGTCCTGTTCTCCTCTCAGCAACACCATTTTGTTGAGGAGTTCTGGGAGCACTATATGTCTGGCAATCCCTTTTGAGTCACAGAATGAGTCAAGAACGAAGTTCTTAAACTCAGTCCCTTGATCACTTCTAATAATCTTAACCTTGTGATCAATTTGATTTTCTATTTTAAGAATAAAAGATTTTAAAGTTTCAGCAGTTTCATCTTTACTTCTTAAAAAGAATACCCATGTAAATCTTGTAAAATCATCAACGATCACAAGGCAGTATGATTTCCTTCCAATGCTCATTATACTTGTGGGACCAAAAGATCCATGTGCAATAAGTGTAATGGAGTAGTGATAGAGTTAACACATTTGGATTTATGAGATGATCTGTGTTGTTTCCCTTTCAGGCATGCAACACAGTTATCTTTGCAGAAAATTCCTTTTTAGGCAAACCATGTACCAAGTTATTTTTAGACAATTTATTCATTGTTTTAAAATTCACATGACACATGCGTTTATGCCATAGTGTTGACTCATCACTATCAGCTTTGGAAAGAAAGCATGATACTTCACCCATAGGAGAAGCATTGTTCATATCCAGCTTGTACATATCCCCTTTCCTGGGAGATCTGAGAAGCACCAATTCCGGAGGAATTGTCATCCCTGGTTTGAGGATAATGCACTCATGTTCTGTGAAAAGCATCTGATGCTTCTGATCACAGAATTGAGAAACACTTAACAGATTGTGTTCAAGCTGTTTGACAAAGTGAACTTTGTCAATGTTTATTCTGCCATTGGATATACTTCCTCTGCCAGAAATATATCCTCCGGCCTCACCTCCAAATTGGACAGGCCCTCCATCAAAGTTCTGGAATTGTTGAAGGAGAGATCTGTTCCCTGTCATGTGCCTGGAGCATCCACTATCTACAATCCAGATATTGTTGTTCTTGTCAAATGGATGTCCCTGCACATAAGATGAGATGGTTAGTTTTGTTTGGAAGCCCAAGCCTTGCAGGTCTCGGGCTCTTCCAAAGATAGTGACATAATTGAACCAAAAGATATGCAATGGGGTTCAATAGAGGTCATTGTTGAAGAAGAGGTTTGGGCTGCAGCATCTTCCTTGATCTTCCAATCCATCCTTTGGTGATCTTTGAGGATGAGCTTGTTGAAGCTTTTGCAGCATGGTCTTCTTCCGAAGCTTCTCTCTTTTCGGAAGAAGCCTTCACCACCTTTTCTTCCGAAGTAGTCTTCTTCTGAGATGGTTTCAAGGGAGCCTTCTTGTTCTTCCGAACCTTAGAAGGTTTGGCTTCCGAAGCCATTTTCCCTTCGGAAGAAGCAGTTTCTTCCGAAAGCAACTTGGCTTCCGAGACCAACTTTCCCTTTTTCATCATTTGGACCTTTTGAAGTGGTCCAACTGAGAAACCTTCTCTGACTACTTCTTTTCTAACATTATTTGCATAATGTGTGCTTGCTGGATTGTAGTAACAATCTTTAGCCATGTGGTTGTGCAGACCACACATTATGCATGCAATGTTAGTCTTCTGGGAACTTGCAGGTTGCTGTTTCTTGGGTTTCTTCTCTCATCAGCAACTTTCCCTTTTAACTTCTGATCCTTCAGTAGGACAGGAGTGCTGGTACTACACTCCTTTCCTGAATCAGGAGTACCTACCACTTGAAATCCGGCAGAAATGAAGACACCCTTTTGCTTAGGGTCAAACTTAAGCTTGGACTCTGCAACCTTCTTAGCAGTCCTTCTAGCAGCTTTAGCTCTGCTTCTTCTTGCCTTGGTGGTCAGGATTTGGTCATCACAGGTGGAGATGGGTGTATCCTCCTGTTTCTCCCCTGTGGAGGCCACTATTTTTGCTTCATCCTCTAGTTCCAATGGAGAAGGGTCAGCAGTTGGAACCTCTTGCTCTTCAGTACCACATCTAGGTAGTCTGATAGACTCATAAGAGTGTGGTGGAGCTATTTCACTGGTTCCCAACCCTTCTTTTTTTGATAAAACATTTTGGAATGAGAGGTTGATGCAAGAATAGTTTGGAAGCTTTGCTCAGCAATAGCTTGCTTCCTGGCTGAGCCTCAGCTGTGACTAACTGGGCTTGAACTTCAGAAAGTTTGGAGATCAGATCTTTGATTTGAGTCTTGTAGTTAGTCTTTTCATGTTTCAAAAGAGACACAGTTTTCTCTAACTCATCAATTTTCCTTTGATAGTCAGATTCAGCTCTTTTAAAGTCAGATTTTAGCACATTTAAAGACTCAACCTCAGATCTGATTTCCGAAATGTAATCCTTATACAATTTAACTTTAGCAATACAGGCAGCAGTACAAAGATGTTCATATACCTGATCATCATCTGTTCCGGCCATGAGTGCTTGAGCGGGAGTCACATCCTGTACCATGAAGCTCCAGTCAACTTCCTGAGCAACAGCAGCTGTTTCAGTTGACTTTTCTTCATGCTTGGGAGCAGTGGGATGTGTGGAGGCCTGTGGGGTTCCCGGGTTGTTCTTGGGAGCCTTGCATTCCCTAGCAAAGTGACCAAGTTGGTTGCAGTTGTAGCACCTTGCTTTGCTTTATCAAACCCAAACTTGCTGTTGACTGGGTTTTGAGGGAATTGCCTTCCAGTTCTCTTGAAGAACTTCTTCGCTCTGTAAGTTAAAAGAGCCATTGCTGGACAATGTCCATGTACTCCACATCATCTGGATTGAAGCACTCAAGATCATCAAAGCAGTATTGAAAATCACCAGAGTGTCCACTTCCAGAGACAAAGGCACAACTATCCTGAAAGGAGTTGTGTTGAACCTTTTGAGACTTTGGAGTCTCAGGTAGAGTGATGAAGGGTCCAGTATGTGAGTTGTCAGGGTAGCATAGCAACTGATGTTGTGGTTCCATGCTTTCCCTTTCAACCACATGAAGGGCTGAACTCTGTTGGTTATTGGAGTGGTCAGAGGAGTTCTGCATGTTCATCTCCATCTGAAATGCACTTAGGATACCATACAACTCTGTGAGAGAAAGAGTCTTAAGGTCCGAAGTTCTCTTGATGACAACACAGTAGTGAGTCCATAGCTTAGGAAGAGAGACATGAACTTCCTAACTATGTCTCTGTTCTCAAGAGCTACTCCAATATCCGCCAGAGTATCTACTAGCTCAACATACCTGAAGTATTGTTGAGTCAAGGTCTCACCAGCCTTGAAAGTAAAGTTCTCAAACTGCTGCTTCAAGAGATCTTTCTTGTTCTCTTGAGTTTCCTTGGATCCCTCATACATCAGCTTCAAAGCTTCCCATAAATCTTTAGCTGTCTTGCACTTCTTGAAGCGTCTGTAGACGGAGTTGGGAAGAGCAGTTTGGAGACAAGTCATAGCCCTTTGATCTAGCTCTATTCTCTTCCTATCTTCCTCTGAGTAATCATCAACATCTTTTGGAATGATGCGATTACCAGTGGCAGATGTAGTGCTTGGTATGAAAGGACCATTGACAATGGAGTCCCACATCCTTGAGTCTTGACACTTGATGAAGCCTTCCATCCTGATACACCATGTGTCAAAGTCTTCAGGGGTGATCATAGGGGACTTGGTCAAGGTACCAGTTTCCATATCAGCCTTGGAGAGAGCAGCCATTTGAGTGAGTGGATTGTGGTGAGGAGTGAAAAACAGGTTGATTAGGATGGTAAGATCTCACAATCAAGAGCCTGGAGCTCTGATACCAATTGCAGGATCGGATTTCGGGTGGTCTTTCTCTCAACTCACTGTGAATCAACACTCGGCAAGCAGTCTATGAAGAGTTGATCACAATATAACAAGTATCAAGCAGTAAGAAACTTAACAGCAGATAAATTTTCAAGGTACTTTTATATATTGCTTCTCAACTCAAAGGATTACAAGACACTTGGACTCAAATCACTTACATAAAGAGTTACAGGGAGAAGATATATATAATACTACCTACAGCCGGATATACTTTGATACCAGCTGGACACCTCTAACCTTACATCTATACTACAAGACTCTAGGTGAGGTCTTTCAGACATTGTGCCTGAGAGTTGGTAGTCAGGACATGTCCCTGACTTACCTTTTGTCACCAACTAAAGTTGGTAACATGTACTATCATAAAAAGGTGAACAGTAGAATAAAGTATGGTCAACAACATGGCTCTTTAGGAAGATGCCTGCTGTATCAGAGGTCTGCAGCGGACTGTCAGGGACCATACTTTATCTGCTGGACATAGCAATGTTTTCCGAAGGATAAAGTGCTTCGGAAGATAACTTCTTCCGAAGGCACTTATACTTCGGAAGACTGCTTCTTCCGAGGCTTGGAGTCTTCTTGTCTTCGGAAGCTCTTTCATCAGACTTTGTCTTCGGAAGCTCTTTCAGACTTTGTCTTCGGAAGCTCTTCATCAGACTTTGTCTTCGGAAGCTCTTTCAGACTTTGTCTTCGGAAGCTCTTTCATCAGACTTTGTCTTCGGAAGATGTCTTCAGCTGTTGTTCCTTAGACTCTCGGAAGATCTCTTGCTTGGCTTCGGAAGCCCTTAATGTAGTACCAAAGTGACTATGAAGTGAATTTGGTTGCACCAGCCTTATCATGATCCAACAGAATTGCCTATAGTTTGTAGCCATGGACATTCCAGAAATCTGGACGTTGCATCAAATCTGTACTGAAGAAGCCAAAGTTCAAGTCTTATTTTCTGGCCAGCCTAGATGAGGACTTTAATCTGGAAATCCAAAAGGTATAAATTACATTTTTTCTTTTTATATTTCAAGATATTAATATCTAGCTTATTTCATCTTTATTAATTAAGGTTTTTTTCTTTTTAGACTACAACAACACCCATTATTACTATAAAGATGGGGAGTTGAGTTGTTACCTTACAAAAAGTTGCTTGACAGAGAGGATCGCTTAGCAGAGTCTATTTCAATTAGAGAGGTACACAATAATATTTCTTTGTGTGTAAATTATTGTATACATTCCTTATGTATATACAGGTGATAGATGCCAAGAAAAGAAAGGAAAGGGATAAAAGTTGAAAAAGAAATGATGAAGAAGAAACTCAGCAGGACCCTCTTCAAGCCCAACAATAATTTCCCAGGGGTCACATCAAAAGAGTGGCAGGTGAATTCTAATTTGTTCTCTTTGCAATATACTACATTTTAGTTGATCTGAAAATTTCTTTCAAATTTGTTTGATATGATTAGTTTGTGGATCTAGAGTAGGTGGATCTGTTAGTTTAATCTATGGATGATTCATTGCTTGCTAGAGTTTGACTTGTTGTATGGTTGTGGCTAAATTACCAAATTGGCTGCAGTTGTCATTTGTCAATTTTGAATGTTATCACGAATATTGATGATTCTATATAAGAGAAACTAGAATTACATGCTCATTGAGTTGACTTAACTGGTTATGTTTTAATCAACATTTTTAGTTAATTAAACTTTAAAATGATGTTTCCTGTGTTTTCTAACATTTATATGTAAGTTATGTTTATATAGGGTGTGCCTGATGAACATATGGATGATATTTATCAACACCTTGAAATGACCTTTCTTACACTCAGTAAGCAGAAGGGGCACACTGAGGTATTGTGTTTCTATCTACCTCTTTCATGGTTTTTGTTATGTGCTAGATGTTATATGTTTTTCTTGTTTGATCAATAAAAATTATGCAGTCTCTTATTGTCCTAGCTCGAGCCCTTGAGGACATCCCACCTCTGTACTTCTCTGGATTGTTTATTTGCACATTTACTATAGCAGTCAGAAGTCAATCGGAAGAGATGACCTTTCGTTATGCGGTATGTCCTTTGTTTTCTCTTATCTTTGTAATAGCGTATTATAAGAAAGCAGACTATTATTTATATGGAATATTTTTTGATCACTTAAATTATATTAATTATTTATAGACTTAAATATATGTATCAAAAAGTGTTGCAGGTCAAACTGACTGGTCTTTAAGAGTTATCTATTTTGACCTGAACCCATTTTAGCTCTTTGTCAATAAACTTTCAATGACAGTCTTTTTGTCAGGGTGCTCTCCATTTTTGTGGTATAATTTTCTTCATCTATTTTGTTTTTCCCTGTGAAACATATTTGCTTTTGTATCCAGATTGAACACAATGAGTCTCGTATGAGTTTTGGCTGATGTTCATCAATAGTCGGGGAAAAACTTGATGATCGATTGCTTGGGTATAATCCGCAATATCTGCATTATGTCGTCATGCATCCACCTTTACCGGGATGCGGAGTTTGATAGTGACTGCATCTTAGATCTCTTTCTACAAATGATAAATTGTTTATGCTCTTCTTGTGAAGTCAACAATGCTATCTAGAAGGTATACTGTTGTTATCCTCTACAAACAGGTCCTCTGATCTCCATGCACAATCTCTTCCTGATATCCAGAAATTCTTAACAATTCCGACAGATGCGTCTTATGGATTTGCTCTATATACTTGCTAATGTTAAAAAATTACCTGATACCATCATTCAACATTTGAATGTCAAAAAGATTTTGCTTGATAGAATGGCATGCTGTTCATTTACAGATGATGAAAAACAGCAAGTGGTAACCCTCATAGAACTTGCCACTGAGTATATTGATACCAAATCATATCAGAGCAAAAGGATAGCTATATCAACGCAGCGGTTTGCTCTTAATCACATCAGATTGCAGCTGTCCTTGAAGGTTTTATTTCTTGCAAGACCTGTTGCAAAAATACATACAGTTATATCCATTTAGCTTGGAACTTGTTCTTTATCATTGTTTTATATCTTTTATTATTTTAGAGCCTAATGTATATATTTTATCTTAAATATAGCAATTTAATTCCATCTCTTTTGGTTTCAATTTAAACCACATCGTAAATTTGTGGGTTTTATGAAAGTATTTAGGATCTGTGACGAACCCAACCGCCGTTGTTCGTTGTTACTATATTTATCTTAAATATAGTAATTTAAATGCAACTTGTGGAAATTGAGAGATGCACATGTGGATTGATAACTAACAGTAACAGAAAACAAATACAGTGATGTAAATTGCCGCTCCGTTGCATTGCGGGTGTTTAGTATATACAAGTATCAGGAGGAAGAATTGTTAAACAGAATACGAGTATCATAATATAAATGTCGTTGCCGCCGCATCGCGCGGGTTTCCTACTAGTATATTAAATATATAATTATATTTATGCATATTTGATCAATCAATCTAATAAAGAATCCTACACTTAATATAAAAGTGAAATCCTAAGTCGTTAAAAGATATTTTTTCGATCATCTCACTCTCACCGTCATCGTTATCTGCAATATGCTTTCCGTCTTATCTGTCACACCCCAACCTTGACGGCGGAAACGTCGAGGTGTGAGGAATTACGATTGTTCATAGCCACATAACGCTATATTAGTTCCAAATATATTAATCAAGATTCAATTGTAACAATACAAGTAAATGTTCAAACAAAGATACATCCAGAATACAAGTATAAAAGTATCCAGATCATTCGTTTATTTCTCTAAGTCCAATCCTAAGTGTGATAAGCTTCAAAGAGTAACCTGAAGCATGTTAAAAATAAAAGGTCAACATAAAAATGTTGGTGAGCATTCCACAGTTTTCAATACATAAGTATATAAAAGATGGCAATTCAAGTTATAAGTTAGTGAATAAAGTGATTAGGGATGTTATGAACAATGCAACAATCAAACCTCGACAATATTTTACAAGTATCAAACGACGTTAATATTCTATTAACGTTAAAAGTATATACGATCAGCTAAGTGTACTTGGATCAACCAAGCAGGCTTGTCTCACCATAGATCTATGACTTCGCTGGGGTAGCAATAGTTAATGATTGTACATATAATGCCATAACATGATAACCACAAAAGTTCAACTACCACAACTCACAAGTAAATTGCCATAAGTTTACAAGTCTCGAATAAGTTTATAAGTGCAATGGTATAAGTTAACATGTTTCACCCAAAGTGTGAAAATAAGAAAAGCGGTATAGAAATACTCACATGATTGATGAGATTTAGAATTTGAACGTGATAGATTAGGCGCCGACGATTTCCTTATGATTAACCTAAGGAACGGTGCCTCGAATTTAAAATAGTGATTTGAGAATTTGGGAATGTATTAGGATTTCCATTGGGTTTTGAATGGTAGTTTAAATAAACTAATTTTATTTAGTTTGAATGTCTTGGAATAAATAAACGAATTTATTGAAAGTGATTTTTGTTTAGAATTTAATAGAAATAAATGTGTTAATACGCGTAATCTTTCATTATCGTTAAAGTGTGGGAAAAACAAATAATTTTTTATTAATTAATTATATGATAATTAATTAAAATATTTAATTATTTAGATGACTAAATGAAATGAAAATGTTTTTGGAACGATTTAAATATAAAACTTTTATGTTTGATTGAGAAGATCATGATTTAAATAATATTACATAAATATTATTTAAACCATAATTATTTAGTGATTTTTAACTGTTATTTACAGTCTAGTTTTATAAAAAATTTAACTAGTTATGTTATTTATTTGAAACGATTAATAAAATAAATAAATAAAATATTGAAATAAATTTTCAGAAAATAATTAGGTTGTTTTAAAATTTTCTAATGTTTGTAAAACATTTTTATAATTTTTACAAATTTTTTCATAATTGTTAAAGGCTTAAAAAGGCTTTTTAAAAAATAGTGAGGGTGCCCGGGTTCGAACCCGGGACCTCCTGGTTGAAAGGGTGGAGCAGTAACCAGTTAAACCAAGGCATACAGCCGCGGTTAACTTTAGGTTGAATTACTTTTAAACCCATTCAGAAAGGTTTCCCCAAAATCGATAGAACCCTAATTCGAATTGGATGCAATTTGAGCATCAATTCGTGAGATTTAATCAAATCAACATTAGGGCTTTGTTTCCCCATGTTAAATCGAGTGTGTAGACATGTGCAATTACCAGGAAGATAATCAAATCGAGAGTGCGAGAGGGAGATACAGCCGTAATCTACGCTGGGAACAGTTCGTGATGCAAATGTTGATGTTATTCAAATTAGTTGCACAGGAAGTTTCTAATAGGTTCACTAATGGAAAGCCCTCCATCAATTGCAATTAATATCGCTTCGATCATAGACCTCGATTGAGTTGCAGGTCGAACGATGATGATGATTGAATTCTTATGTATGTGTGTGTTTTAGATAGAATTGCGAGTTGTAATCGATTAAGAGTAATTATATAGTCGTTCAGATTTGATTACTTTGATTATTTTAGTGTGTTAGTGCGATCGATTGTGGAAACTTTCGGCCGAAGTGGGTTTGGTGGATAGATCGCACTGGATGATTTCAAATTTTCAAATTGTTGTGTGGCACGAGCTCGAATCTTGCCCACGATCGCAATGGGACCGGTTTGGGCTTAAATGATTGAGTTTTGAGGTCGTTTGGGGTTCGCCGGAGCCGTTGGCCAGCGGTGGCCGGACTTTCACCGGAATATCGAGAGAGAAGAGAGAGAAAACAGTTTGGTTTTAAAGAATTTTACAAGAATGATCCCTGAGGTTTCCAATGTTTATTATTTCATGTAAAAAGTCTTATTTAAAGTTTTAAAAATGACCTTAAGGCCCCTTCAACTTTGTGTTTTAAATAATTTGACTTTTAATTTTTACTATTTATTATTATTACTATTATTATTATTATTATTGTTGTTGTTGTTGTTGTTGTATTATTATTATTATTATTATTATTATTATTATTATTATTATTATTATTATTATTATTGTTATTTATTTATCATTAAAAGGTATTAACACGTGAATCACCCATGAGTTTCATACATGACCACAATGGTCCTCGTAAGTTTAAACGCCATGAAATACAAGATGTTACATTATCGATTACAGACTTAGCTAGCTTCATCGTCAGCCACAACGTGTTATCATCTATGAAAGTATTATGTAATGAAATGTGGTTGATTTTTAAATTATTAAACTTTATTCGTTGCATTTTAAATTGTATGACACACAAGATAGTTTGGTTGTATAAATTGTTTACCGCTCGTTTGCGCTCGCTCGACGTTCGCTCGAAAATTTAATGCTCGAAAAATGTTCGTTCGATGTTCTGTTGAGATGTAAATGAGCCGATAGGCTCGGTTCGGTTTGGAAACGAGCCAAGCACGAGCAAAGGTCCGCTCGGTTCGGCTCGGCTCGTGAACAACCCTAGTATAAAATGACGGTTGAAAGGTGTTTGTGAAATCATGTTGATTCTCTAATAATTAAGGGTTTAAAATTTACTGTGAACACAATTTAGTCGTTATCTTAGGAGTTGTTTCGTAATTTCTGAATCGTTAAGAGCTGAACCAATAAGATATTTAAACTTTAAGTGCTTATACATTAAGAGGTCTAAACTATTAATAGCTATTATACCGCTTAATTATTCAAAGACAAACGTCTGATCAATTCAAATAAAAAGTCTTAGGGGCTGTTTGCAAATTGGGAGGCCCTTAGACCGGGTCAGCACCTTCAAAAACAAAGATCAGGTCAGCCACAAAACAAAGGGTAGTCAGCCCGGGTGACTCGATCAGCAGCACCATTTTTACAAAACAAACGGGCTGACCCACTGACCGAGTCAGCCAGTCAGCTGAGCCAGCCCGATCAGCCGAAATCAAACACAACCTTAATCATTCAGCAACAGTATAATGTTTAACAATTCAGAGTCAAATGTTTGAACCTTTCAAACTTTTGCTCAAGAAACAAACAGTTTGTTGGCCAGGGCGAGCACTCTCTTTTCTTTGTCAAATTCCGTCTTACCAAAAAGATTGGCTTCTTACCAACCCGCAAAGGGTTGTGAGGCTGGACCAGGTACGAATAATGAATCTATATCTGTGCACGGAAGGGGCAGCGGCCGCTCAATTGTCTGAACCATTAAATACTAATTCATTCAGACATTTAAACTATTACGAGACTGAAGCAAACAACACCTTAATAGTATGTGAGTTCGTCGAAGAAAAAAAGCTAAACCATACTTATACGAGTCTTGTTTGAAGGTTGATAGGTTCACCCAACACAAACCTAAACATGACATAAGATAATCATGTCAATACATGATTTCTAACCCAACCTATTTCATAGGTTATGAAAATAATGTATTTAAGTTGAATATTTTGTATTTTTTATATAAATATAAATTTTATAAGTTTATAACAAACTACAAATGTATATAAAACAATAAATCTTAAATTATAAAAATTTTATGCCAATTTATCTTTGTAATTTTAATATTTTATACTATTTAGATCATTTTATTATATGCGATAAAGTATATATGAGACTTATTTGATAAAAAAAATTAAACTTAATGATGTATACAAAATAATTTAATAAATATTAAAAAAACCTATTAAATCGTATTAAGTTTTTTAAATATTGTTAAAAATATTCTTATAACTCTATTAATAATATGTATTATAACAAGTAACATTAATAGTAATTTTTAAACATTAAAAGATTTAGTATATTACTTTTTTAATTTATTGAAAAACTATTTTTTTTTGAAAAAAAAAATATATTTATGATTATTAAAGCATTATTAATATTATAAATGACTATTAAAATACTTTTAACATTATATAGTTACGAAAGTATTATTTTATTAGTATTAAATATTTTCATATGTTTAAAAAAGAGTAATGAAAATCTTTTAATAGTTCAAAAATATTACTATTATAAATCAAACAAACAAACCCAGTATATCCCACTCAAGAGCAGGGTCTGGGAGGGGTAGGTGGTGGCAAATCTTTCTCTATCCAGATAGGTAGAGAGACCGCTTCCAAAGAGACCCCTAACTCGATAGCAAAAGCAGTAACGCTAACGAATAAACATATAATCAAACATACGATATGTGATATATGGTATATGGTACAGCACACATCATACAACAAATATTAAAATATCACCAAAAGGAAGTATAAAATGAACAAGCATGTATCAGGGAAGCAGCAAGTTTCCCCTAAAAAGGTCCAAGCGTACTACATACACATCAGGCCCCGTAACAATTAATCAAAGTCCTTTCCTAGCTACAGGAACCACTAAAAGTCCTTAATTTTGATTCTACGCCTCCACTCACTCCCATCCTCGATCATGTGCTCAGAGAGGTACAAGTGTACCATATCCCACCTAATTCTCTCTTCCCAAGTAGACCTAGGTCTTCCTCTACTCTTCCTACCCTCTATGATGATGTTCTCCACTGCTCTGACCGGTGCTGCCATTGGTCTCCTCTTGACATGTCCATACCATCTTAATATTCCCTCTCTTATTTTATCTGCAATAGAAGCCACTTCTAACTTCTGTCGAAACACTTCGTTTCTTATCCGATCCAGTCTTGTATGGCCACACATCCACCTTAGCATTCGCATTTCCGCAACCTCTATTTGTTTTTCGTGCGATTTCTTTATGGCCCAGCAGCCTGTTCCATATAGCATAGCTGGGCGTACCGCCACTCTGTATAGTTTTCCCTTGAGTTTTGCTGGAAACCTCTTATCACATAGGACCCCTGATGCTGCTCTCCACTTACACCATCCTGCTTGGACACGGTGAGCTACATCGCTGTGTATCTCTCCGTCCTCCTGCAGGTACGAGCCCAGGTATTTGAATCTAGATGTCCGTGGTACCGGCATACCCTGGATACTGATTTGGGTGTCCTCTTCCTCGTCGCCACCAAAGTTACAATGCATGTATTCCGTCTTAGAGCGGCTTATCGTTAATCCTCTGCTCTCTAGCGCTGCTCCCCACTGCTCTAGCTTGTCGTTAAGCATCATTTTAGATTCTGATATTAAGACAATATCATCCGCGAAGAGCATGCACCACGGGACTGACTGTTGTATATGCTTAGTCATCTCATCCAACACTAGTGTGAAGAGAAATGGGCTCAATACCGATCCTTGGTGTAGGCCCACTTCCACTGAGAATGAGTCTGTGTCTCCTACCGATGCTCGCACACATGTTTTTACCCCGTCATACATATTCTTAATTAATTTGATATACCTCTCTGGTACCCCTCTATGTCGTAGGCTTTCCCAAATTAGTTGTCTCGGTACACTGTCATAGGCCTTTTCTAGGTCTATGAATACCATATGGAGGTCCCTTTTCTTTTCTCTATATTTCTCCATTATCCGTCTTATGACGTGTATGGCTTCTGTTATAGAGCGTCCTGGCATAAATCCAAATTGGTTTATTACTATCTGGGTTTCCCGTCTAATTCTCGTGTCAATAACTCTTTCCCATAGTTTCATCGTGTGACTCAGTAGCTTTATTCCCCTGTAGTTTTCGCAGCCTTGGATATCTCCTTTTTTCTTATATATGGGGACTATGACACTGGTTCTCCACTGGTCTGGCATCTTCCCTGTCTTAAAGATAGTGTTGAATAGATCTGTTAGCCATTGGAGACCCTCATCACCAAGGCATTTCCACACTTCAATCGGTATGTTGTCTGGCCCCACCGCTTTAGCCCTTCCCATTTTCTTCATAGCTCTTTTTACTTCGTCTACTGTGATGCTTCTACAATAGCATAGGTTTTGTTGCGTTGTTTGGGTTGTTCTATCCATCTCCATTTGTTGATTTGGGTTGCTTTTGTTAAATAAATCATCGAAGTAAGTTTTCCATCACTCCTTGATATCTTCTCCTTCACCAAAACCTTTCCATCCGCCGCCTTTATGAACTTAACCATTCTCAGGTCTTGTCTGCTTCTTTCTCTTGCCTTGGCTATCTTAAACATGTCATGCTCTCCTTCTTTCGTCTCTAATCGCTTATACATCTTTTCGTATGCCGCGTTCTTTGCCTCTGACACCGCTTTTTTCGCTTGTCTCTTAGCCTCCCTGTACTTTTGTTTTAGCTCTGCGTGTTCTTCCTCACTGTTACATCGTATGAGCTCTCTAAAACTTTGTTGTTTGATACGTATCTTCTCTTGTACATTTTCGTTCTACCACCATGATTCCTTATGACCAACTGTCCTTTTGTTGTAACTCCAAGCGTTTCTTTAGCTGCTTGGGTGAGCCTAGTTGCCATAACCTCCCACTTTTGGTTTGCGTCTTCCTGTGGCCCATTTTGGTTCATTGGTATGACTTTATCTCTAAAAAGGGTAATCTTTTCGTCTTTGAGCTGACCCCATCTGATCTTGGGTGTAACTCTCCTGTTCCGTTGGGCAATTGGCCTCCTGACTCGTATATCCGCCACCAACATATGGTGTTGCGTCATAACTGTCTCTCCCGGGATCGCTTTACAGTCTTTCCATGAGCTATGATCTTCTCTCCTCGTTATAAATAGTCTATCTGTGTGTGTCTCCCGCCGCTGCTAAATGTAATTAGATGCGAATCTCTTTTCTTAAAAAACGAATTTATGATGCCTAAGTCATGAGCTACTGCAAATTCAAGCAGCTCCCTACCGCCATCATTCCTAAGACCATACCCGTATCCTCCATGCACCAGTTGGAAATGCTCATTATCCCTTCCGATATGTCCATTAAAATCTCCTCCTATGTATAACTTTTCTTCTCTAGGTATGTCGGCCATAACGTGGTCTAAACTCTCCCAGAACGTTTTTCTTTCCGTTTCCCATAGTCCAACATGTGGTGCATACGCACTAACTACCGTCACTACCTCATCTCCTATTACTATTCTTAACAACATAATTCTATCATTGTATCTTCTCACCTCCACTACATTATCTTGGAGTTCCTTAGCAACTAGAAAACCTACTCCGTTTTTAGTTCCATCAGACCCTGAATACCATAATTTATAACTATTGCACTCTTTTGCTCTCCCACCTCGCCATCTAGTCTCCTGCAGGCATGCTATGTGGACCCTACGTTTCTTCAGCACATCAATTAACTCTAGTAACTTACTAGTTAATGTTCCTACATTCCACGATGCCACTCTTAATCTACAGACCTTATTCCCTGTCTTCGCACCTCTCCTCACCGAACATGATCTCGGGGCAGCGTAATGGCTCCTACTATCTATTATACCAGACAGAGTATACTAAAACCACAAAAATAAAAAACACGGACAACACACTAGAAAGAAACCAAGCACAAGTAAAGCACAATCAAAAGGATTTGTCACACGTGTCAACCATACGCTATGGGACACGCTATGGGCACACGCAGTAATCAAGACCTTACAGTAAGCCAATGAAATCTATCTATAGAACAGATTTAAGATTGACCAGAAATGAAGACAACAAGCCACAAATGATCAACACACAAAGTCAGCCAACAATATACAACTTACTCAGCAATTATTATAAATCATTAACAAAATTATAGAAATATTTTTTTTTCGAACATACCATTACAATACTTCTGCTTATGTTATAACTTTTTTATAGAACTTTAAAAAGATCTTCTATGGTTTTTTAAAATACTTTTTAAGGCTTTTTAAATTAAAAGACTTATAGAAAAAGAGTACGTACTATGCACGTCTTGAAAATGTGGTAAAAATTCATTGGAGGAGGGAGGTGGAGAATGCATAATCGTGTCATGGTAGGTAAACCGACTCATATGCGTGAAATGTGCGGTATTTTCGTTTGATAAAACATGTGAATGAGTGTAATTGATCCATTCATTTTCAGTGGAGCGTTAACACATGAGCAATTCAAAAATCACTTACTACTTCATAAGTATATGTAAAATCCGATTGATAATTCTAATATATTTATAAATATTAAAACAGAACTCAATGTTCATTTTCGTAATAATAAAATTTATCCATAGTTGTAGACATAGTGATTTACTACACGACTTAAACTGGAGTAATGTCATTCACTCATTTGAAGAGGATACACAATCGTATTACTATATTCGAATATAAGATATTTACAGAGTTATAGTCACGTGTGTCATTAACATATATGTTAATAAAGATTGGAAATGAACAGTATCAATAGTGTTTTTATAAATACAGATCGTTGATTTTTGATCCAATGGTTAAATTAGGGTACAAGTTTTAGGGCTGAGATTACAACTTGTCTTTTACACCTGTCCCTATGTGGCTTCTCCTGTTGCCACATATCACAAACCCCCCACCCACGTCGCCTGAAAAAAAATTCCATCGTATATCAAAAGAAGGAGAACGCTGGACACCACCGATTTTTGGTGGTTTGATGGTGGCCATAGGTTATACATAGACGAAGACTGGCGGTGGAGGGTAGAGGTGCACAAACCGGTTTTTTTTTTAACCCGGTTCGGGTTGGACCCGGTTCGGGTTCGGTCAACGAAATCGCGCCCGGTTTTTGACCAAGAACAGGTTCGGGTCGGAACCGGTTTTCAAGCCCGGCAAACCCAACCCGGTTGGAACCGTGGAACCGAACCGGGTCGGGTCTAAGAACCGGTTTGGAAAACCCGGTTTTTTTTTACCTACTATTTAAATTATATACAAATTAATTACAAATTTTGATTAATTAAAAAATATTAGAGTAGATTAATTAAACACAATAGTATGTACTTTATTTTTAAGATTTCCATTATACGATTGTACGCGTTTTTATTTTCATTTTAATAAGTAAACAATTAATACGAATAAAAATCATAAGCGGGTTTTTCTAAAGAAAACAATAAAAATTACATTAATTCATAAAAGTAAACAATTAATTCATTACGAAAAATAAACAATAAAAATTACATTAAAATTAAACCAAAGAAAACAAAATATCCATATTACGAATACAAGTTTTTCTAATTTAATCGTCTTTGTCGGTTTGTGTGCCAATGCGTTGAGACAAATCATAAGCGAGTTCTTCGTCGGATAGCGGTGAGGATCGTCCGGTTTGTACCTCGTGTTCGTGTATTTCTTCTTCAATCGGTGTTTCTTCTTCAAGGTTTGATATGTGTTGTCTTCGTTCGGCCGCATCTAAGTGGTCTTTTAAACAAATACACATCTCTAGCGATGTTGGAGTTAGCCTTGTTCTTCTAATCGATAAAACCCTGCCACTAACAGAAAATGCAGACTCCGAAGCTACCGTGGAAGCTTGGACGGTTAGTAAATCACGTGCCATGGCGGCTAGGACCGGAAATTGTGATTCCTTTCCTTTCCACCATGTCAGAATATCAAATTTAAGAATTCATCGGGAGACATAGTGGCTAAAAAATCGGTTCCCATATACCTCCCGAGTTCGCTACTTGGGGTGTTACCCCTCTGACGTTTACTGTTTTCATTTCTCAAAGTATTATATAAACTAATCATCGGGTCTCTACTTTAGCTCGACGAACTCGATTCCACGTTCGATGGTCGGTGGATGTTTGATGTTGCACCATATTTTTCAACATAAATATTAAACAATTTTTTAAAATTTCATTAAATGTTGTTTTGTATTAACATTAAAAATAGATCTAAATCATGTAAATCTAAATCCTAAGTTATCTCATCTATTAAAGTTTCTACCCCCGAAACATTTAAACACGGGTCTAGTGCGGCGGAACACGTAAAAACCGGGGGTAGTTCAATGAATATTTTTTAAATTTTTCTTTCATCGGCGCTACCATTGCTGAAAACATTTCGTTTATTTCTTCATATTCACTTAATTTATGGGTCATTAAATAAATTTGATGAAGTGTTAGACAACTTGTCGGATAATAAACCCTGACAATTTTGTAGTTGCGTTTTTAAAAAGCTCTAAAAAATGAGTTATTTCTTGAATATATTCCCAACCCTCTAACGAAACGCAAAGCACTATTAAACATTTTCCAAGTAGAATTCCATCTAGTCGGGACATCCCAATTTGGTCCTAAACAAACGGAATTCGTATCGTGACACATTTTTCTATAATTAACATATCTTTTTCTACTAGTTTTAAAAACGTCACGTAATATGTTTTTGAAAGACGTTTTAAAATCTTCAACTTCAGGAACGCCAAGACCATCTTGCACAACTAAATAATAATATGTGCAACACATCTTGAATGAAAAAATACGCCGTCACAAACCGGTTTATATTTTATTTTTAATTTTTCAACGGCGGATGTGTTGTTCGAGACGTTATCAAATGACATTGAAAAATTTTGTTTTCTAATTTATATGTTTTGATTACATAGTCTTAAATTTGAAATAGATTATCACCGGTATGCGGATATCCAATAATTCAAACGTAATCGTACGTTTCATCATTTGCCACGAACTTGGATCTATCCAATGGGCGGTGACGCAAAGGTACGATTCCGGTAAACCGTGTGGGGCGGACCAAACGTCGGTAGTTAAGTTGACACCGGTTTGTAAATTTTCAAATAAAACCTTTAAATCATTTTTTGCTTGTTTCCAAAGATTTAAACAATCATGTCTAAGAGTGGTGCGACTTACGTGAGTGTAGCGTGGTTGAAGAGTTTCTTGAATCAATTTTGTTAACCGAGGGTTGTCGAAGTGACCGAATGGTAATCCTTCTTGAATTACAAACTTTGCCATTCTATCTCGAACCATATCTACGTTGAAGTTCCATAAACCACCATCGTTTCCGATTGATGTTTGCCCTTGACTCGGTGTACTTTTCAAAGACTTGCACCATTTGGTCATATGATTTCTCAAAGTCGAGTTTGAATCCGACTTGAAAAACGAACCACAAGCCTTGCATCGAGGTTTATGTTGACCATTCGACATTTCGCATAAGTCGAAATTACACCAAATCTCTTGTTTCTCGTTGTTGAAAGAATTCTAACAACGGTAGCGGCACTTGAGGATCCACCGGTTGGAACGGAAGATTCAGAAGCCATAATTCAAGAGATTGAGAGAATAGAAAGTTGAGAGTGAGGAGCGTTTTTTTGCGCTTTTAAGCACGTTTTTGAGCGTTTTTGAAGTTTGAGTGTTGTGACTAAACCATTATACCCACTACCTATTTATACTATCATATAAGGGCAAAATGGTCCAAAAAAAGTGGAAAAAACGGTCAAAAAATACCCTCAAACGGCCATATAGCCGTTTTTTAACGGTAAAAAAAAGGGCAAAACCGGTTCCAAACCGGTTTTTTTGGACCGGTTTCGAAACCGGGTTGGATAAAAACCGGGTCCAAACCGGTTTGTGTGAGAAAATTCAAAACCGGTCCTGAACCGACGGGTTTTTTCGGGTTGGAACCGGGTTGGGGGTATACCGGGTCCGAACCGGTCCGGGTCCGGGTCGGGTCGTCGGTCGGGTTTTGAACCCGGTTCGGATGTGCACCTCTAGTGGAGGGTGGTGCTAGGGAGGCACTCGGTTGGTGTTCTTCAGATTTCACTAATCCGCAACAAGCTTTCTCCTTTAACACGTACACACATCTTCTACTTGATTCAAGATTCTACTCCGATGAATGTTGCTACGGTGCTGTATATAGATATTAATGATGGCGGTGAAGATGGCAATGATGAAGACGACTAACAACGGTGTTACCCAAGGAATTTTCGTCCAACCAGTGTTAAACTTCTATTTTGGTATAATGTTCATTGTTTCATCGGCGAACATCATCGGTGGTGTCGGTTGCCATCTTCTTTCTCGCATCAAAGAAACATAAGGTTGAATGGTGGCTAAGGACCACTATAGCTGCGCCCGGTGACGTCGGTTGGCCATTGTATCTCCGTCGCCGCCGCCGGTGATGTGGGTTGGCCCTCCTTGGCATCAGCGTTTCTCTTTCCTTCCATTACATTTGTTTTCGTTTGATTGACTTTGGTGGTTCTTTATTTTAGATATGGATTTTGTTAAAATTGGCTTCATGATGTGATGGGTGGTTTTTTGAAAAGCTCTGGTATGTATGACTTGATCTAAATTCTTTTGGGATAAAACTTGGATTTCTTTTCTGGTTGTTATTAGATCTGCTAGATCTATGCATTTAAGTTGGATTTGGGTTGATGACAGTGACGATTGGTTTATCTGAGATCCGTTTTTGGTTTAGTTGTGGATTCAAAACCCAGGTTTGACTTTCAGTTTCTATTATTGGGTTGAGGCTCATTGTATATATGTTCTCATTGCTTTTAGTCTTTGTGGTAATAGTGAGGGTCGATGATGGTGAACCTTTGTTCGTCTAAGACACGAGGTCATGCTTCTTTAGTTGGGGCCTTCACTGGTTGTTATTTGTTGATGCAAAAAGTTATCGGTTTCATCTTCAATTGTTCTTGGCGATGATGATTGGTTTATAATGATGGTGATGATTGGTTTATAATGATGGTGATATCTATGAAGGCAATGTTTATAATCTCAGGAGATGATAAACATGTTGGTTGCTGATGATGACAGTCATTTTTTTAACGACTAAGCTCCATGTTAGTTGTTGTTAATGGGTATTGAACCCATGACCTTCATGTAATACAACAAATTAGTTACCATCATGATGGTCATCTGAACGAACACACTTCCTTATCCATTGAGTATTACGATTCCTCATTGTTGTAAAGTTATACGCCTACAGTAACCGATTGTTTTCTTGATGCGGTTAGGGATACCTTCCCCTGAGATCTAATTAATCCCATACCATGACCCGCGTGGTTAATGATTGCAAGGCGGTGATGATGAATGAATTTTTTTTATGTTCATTGTCTTGCTGTGGTGGTTCGTAACCCGCAGGCCGCAAATACAATGACATATAATTCTTAGTCTTACAATGAATGCTTATGCTTCTTTAAAATGTGTATGTGCTTTCATCTGTGGTATGTTACATGAATTATGATTTTTAAATGAAGAGGAATAGTACTCTTTAGTTAATTTTTACATGAATTGGTTTTGTTTAGAACGTGTCCAATATATTATATTTTCATTCGATGACTTAAATTCAAATTATTTACGTTTTGACATAAGTTTAGTTCGGATCAAAACGGGTTGATTTACGTCGCCGCCGCAACGCGCGGAGGACGTAAAAACTAGTTGATATAAAAGAATCATTAACTAACCACGGCACCACGTACATCCATACCAAATATTTCAAAACATTTTCTTCGTGAACAATCTACGAAAAAAATGCACATAGAATGCTACAACATGGGCCCAAACCCATTATTACTTATTAATAGTGAAGTGATATGTCCACTTGAAAATTTGTATATTCTCTTAAAATTTATATTAAATTTTCCTTAAACGTAACTTAATAATAAATGTAATTTTATAAGTTTAGAAACTAAATCAGAAGTTGTCGATAGCATACATGACTTGAAAGTGTAGATTGATTGTAACCCAAGCTATTCGATTCATAACACAATCAAAGTTGATATTTCATTTTGAATCAAGACGATCCTAAACGAAACAAAGGGAGTGAACACTTTGAACCCAAATACTACCCTATATAACCTAACACACACTCACTCTTGGCTTATTCAATGGGTTCAAGAGCACAAAAAGTCTACCCACAAACCAAGCGATTGCACGTGCAGCTGTGTTCTCGATCTACCTGATATAACCCGAAGATGAACCCAAGTTTAACCCCGTCCACCCTAAAACACAACTTACAACAAGTAACTTGTACAATATAATTTCTCTTATTTTAACCTACACTTTACGATATGTCAGCATATTAAAAGCGTAATTAACATAATCACTCATTAACTATCACTTATTTAGCAAGGTCGGTGGGGTTTCACTGGCCCTGCCATGTGGCATCACCTGATTGGCCGCAAGTTTTTTGTAATTTTTTTTATTTTTCCATAGCGAGTTAACATCAAATATTTATTCTTTGAAATGAAATTGTTACCTTTGTCCGGTGTCAAAATTCCACCTCTCAACTATGCAACATGCGGCATGTCGTGGGTTCAACCCCACTCTCTGTTTTTTATTTCCTTACATTATTTTCATTTAAATTACTTTTTAGTTTTACTTTTTAACGATTTAAGTTATTTTAAATTGTTTTGTTCTAATTATTAGGCCACACGAGCGTAATTTAGATCATATACGCGTCGCAACGTGACGTTAAATCGTACTACTCAACCGCAACACACGTGCCTTACATTCAAGATATTTTTTTAAAGAAGAGTTTTTATGTACGTTTCGAATTAATCTACATTCCAATGTAATCTTGTTGGGAAAAGAGTCAGGTCAATAAAATAGCAATCACTAACGTAATAATTCAAAATAAATTGACTCGATTGTACCATATACTTTATCACGTTACATACGACCTACCATAACACGTGACGGGTAAAGAACCTACTGTGTACTCTTAAGTTTAAATTTGCCAACCCTCCTAACAAATCACACCGTCCGATTCCGCCAACATCTTAAGGCCACACATACCTCCACGTATCCCACCCACCCACCTTTGGATTAACATATTCACAGTGTAGCTCTCACGCTTCCACGTTACCGCCATCTCAACCCTCTGATCAACCCTCATCCAACGGCTTACATCTTCTCCTCCATCGTCACACTCTCTCTCTCTCACCAATATCCTCCCGCCCTCTTTCTGTCTTCTTCCCCAACGATCACAATTCCAAAAACAATAACAAGAACAAAAGCTTCATCCTCTTTCTCTCTCTACAAATTCTTCACTTTCTCTCTCTAGAAATGCAGGATCAAACGGCAACGAGCTCCGTCGTCGTTAGTCTGCCGTCAAGTAGTGAAAGATCTTCATCCTCTGCTCTTCAATTAGCCTCAAAGAAGGTGTTTTTTTGATAACTGTGTTGAAGATTCATCTGGGTTTTGAAGAATTAACAATTAAGCTTCAAACAGTGATTAATTTAACAATGTTAATCTGATCGGCTTGATTAAAGATTTTAATTTTGCATGGAGGAACGGATGATGAATTGTTGAGCAGTTTGTTTACATTTGTTTGATTATAGGTATTGAGAGTGATGATGAGATCAGAAAGGTGCCGGAGATGGGCGGAGAAGGTGACGGTGAAGCTGCCGGAGCGTCGGGAACCGGCGGGGAAAGGTGGCGGTTTTGCAGCTGCCGGACCGGGTTCAACCGCCGGCCGAGGGTACTCGAGAAAGGGAAAAGCCCGGCTGAGAAAGAAAACAAGCGGTTGAAGAGGTATACAACTATATATGCATGGGAGATAACTTGTTACACAAGCACCATGATGATGGTTGGTTATGGAAACTAATATTTAATTTGAAATCTTGCATGGGAATTAAAAAGATAACGAGGGTAAAGAGGGTTCGCTAACTCTAATGACATGTGATGATAAAGTATTGTCGGTTTTTATAATATAAAAGTTGAGTTCTTTAAAAAACATGAAAAGAATATTATAACCTGACTAAAAAGCTCTGGTTTCGTTACTGCAGGTTGTTGAGGAACCGAGTGTCGCTCAACAAGCGAGGGAGCGAAAGAAGGCGTATTTGACCGAGTTGGAGTTGCGAGTGAAAGAGTTAGAGAAGAAGAACTCCGAGACTGAAGAGCGATTGTCCACTCTCCAAAATGAGAACCAAATGCTTAGACATGTACGTATATTATATATGTACGTGTATTATATGTATGTATATGTGGATGTATGTGTGTATGTGGATGTCATGTATCATGTATGTACATGTTTGATTGGGTTGTTGTTATGATATGATGCAGATACTGAAGAACACGACGGCTGGCATTCAAGAAAGGAATAGAAGTAGAAGACAAAAGTACTAGATTTTTAGTTTGAGTTTAATTAGAAGCAGTTAATTAGGACATGATTTAATTTTGTCGTTTCTTGTGTGTTAAGGAACATAACTGGTGAAGATCGTGATAGTTTAAGCTAATATATATATGATTATTTTAATGGGGTGAAATGTTTGTAACTATATGTTAATTCAATAAATAAACTAGATATGTATCACACCAACGTTGTACAAGGAATATGATTGTTATCGACAGTTGGATGATCAGTTATTTAAAGATATTGTCTTCGTTGTTAGTTTTGCCACGTATTGAGATATCAAAATTTTATATTATTTTATTACTTGTTAGTACGAGAGTGCCTTGGCTTATACTGTCTACGTGTAGTTGCGTACTGTATAGTTGTAATATGTGTGCACACATATACCGTCTCTTAGTTAATATATGATAACAAATCGAATTCGAAATTAAAATTCTTCTCGAGTCAAGCTTAAGCTATAAAAATAAATTCTAAATGCATCAAGCTCGGGCTAACTAAACTTATTATACTGCTACAAACAATTACGTGACAAAAAGGGACATAACGTGATGGGCCTAACCCAACGGGTTGCACCTAGGTGAGCCCAAACCGAAATACCATAATACGAGAGGGTATCTCTACATCTAGAGGTGCGGCATATCGGTTTTTCCGGGTATCAGTTCCAAGTTGGAATTGGTTTTGGTTCACTAAGTTGTTGATCGGTTTTTAATCATTTTTAACCGATGTTTAGTCGGTCTTTGACCCACTTGGTTCTGGCTTGAAACCGGTTGGTTTAAGGCAAACCATATCTGCTTTGAAAACTGACAATTTATCCACGTAATAATCAGCTCCACTCTATACCGAGTGGGTAGTTGGGTACGGGTCCGGTCCAGACATGGTTGCAAAACTCGCTAGGCGCTACCAGGTCGTTTCGACTGGGAGTTGCGAGTACTCGTCTAGGCGGGGAGTACTCGGACGTGATAATTATAAAGAAATTAGTTTTCAAAAATTATAAATATGTTAAATATCACAAACTTACTAGTATTTATAAAAAAAATAAGTGTCAATATAATAAAAGAGTAAATCTCGGTTTTGGTCCCTGTGTTTTGCAAATTGACTCCACTTGAGTACCACGTTTATTTTGTCTCCATTTGAGTAACAAATTTTAAAAAAGTTGTCTGTTTGAGTACCAAATTTTAAAAAGTTATCTGTTTCAGTCTTTTTGACTAACGGTGTTAACATTTTCTGTTAATTTTTTTAAAAAAGACCAAAATACCCCTATACCGACAAAGTCTATAGCGACGACAAAAGTCGTTGGTACAGAACACTCTGTACCGACGACATGTCGTGGTACCGATAAAAATAAAAATTTAACACTTTAACTCTATACCGACGACATGTCGTTGGTATAGAGTTGCGCGGGCTGCCAAAAAAAAGGCGGTATGAGAAAAAACTCTGTCCCGACGACAAGTCGTTTCTGAAGAAAAAATATTTTATTTTATCTTTTTTTAAAACTTTTAGCTTAAGAAAATAAAATTAAAAAAAAAATGCATCCTCTGTCCCGACGACACGTCGTCGGGAAAGACAAAATATTAACTTATTTCTTTTCTTTATTTAAACATTCGTGTAAGAAAAATAAAAATAAAAAATATTTTACTTTTACCGACGACATATCGTCGGTATAGGTGAAAAATAAAAAAAATTATTTTAATCATCTATAGGGACGAATTTTTTTTTATTCTATAGCGACGACATGTCGTCGCTATAGAGTGCAGACCCCTTAAATCGCAGTTTCGACCTTCTGCCCCATTTTTCAACCAAAAAACCCCATTTTTTCTCCCGACTTCATCTCGGTTCATCTCGGTTTCAACCAAATTGAAGTGTTTTAAGGTAAGATTAATGTTTCTTTTACTATAATGAAGTTATATAATCTTGTTTTTATAAGTTTTATCTAAATTTTTATGTTTTAAGTGAGATTAAAGTTTAAAGCTTGAAATTAAAGGATTTGAAGATTTTCAAGGTATGAAATTCGTTTATAGCTTATGATTTAAGTGTTGTTTGGTGAATATGTATGTGATTAGGTTTATATGATTGGAAATTGTATATATATGTAAATATATATGGGTTTGATGTTAGATTAGGTTATATGGGTTTGATGTTAGATTAGGTTATGCCCACCAAGTGTTTGATGAAATGTCACCATATATATTTTCATGGTTTTAAGTTTGTATGCATTTTTATATGTGTTATTTTATATGTATATGGTTTTATGTGTTTAGTTGTTTATGTGCATGTTTATATGTATGTAATTATGTTAATTCTGTATGTGAATGTTTGTATGTATTTATGTTTATATGTTTATTCATTAGTATATTATATGTTGTTTTTTTATAATTGTGTAGTAAGTATGTTGTATACTTGTATGCTTTTTGTATAGTTGTAAGTGTGTATGTAAGTATGTTTTATACTTGCATGTAAGTATGTTTGTAGTTTTATAATTATGTATGTAAGTATGTTGTATATTTGTATGTTTGTACACTTGTAAGTGGTTGTGTTGTGATTATGCTTGTATGTATGTATATGTAAGTGTATATGACTTTAATTTAGTATATCTTTGTGAATATGTTAATTGATAAAGTTGTATTTCCATGTTTTATAACACCATAGATATGACAATTGATAAGAGTTGGATTAAATTGCGAAATCGGAGTTCTCCGGAATTTATAAAAGGTCTTCGTAGCTTTCTAGAAATTGCCAAGAACCATGTTGACAGTTTAGGAAAATCTTTTTGTCCATGTAAACGATGCTGCAATGGGTGCCGGCAGGATCTGGATATTATTTATGCCCACATACATGACAATGGGTTTTCTACAATCATATAAGACGTGGACTTATCATGGTGAGAAATATCCACATGCTTCAGAAATAGAAGACCTTTTTGCTCCAAGAAAATCTATTCCAGCAACAAATAATGAGATGTTTGATGCAATCGATGATGTTATGGCGGAGCAGAATGTTAACGAAGAAAATGTAGACGAAGATGGAACCGGTTTTGACCCGGAGTTTGATGCATTATTTAAGGAGCTGAATACCGAGTTATACCCCGGTTGCAGTTGGATGTCTTCTTTAAACTTTTTAGCAAAATTGATGCATATCAAGGTTATCAACAAATGGACGGATAGTTCATTTAACCAACTTTTAGAGTTTTTGAGAGTTGCATTCCCTAAAGAAAATCAAATTCCAACCTCATACTATGAAGCTAAGAAGAGATTAAGAAGATTGGGTTAGGATATGAATCTATCCATGCTTGCATTAACGATTGTGCTCTGTTTTGGAAAGAAAATGAGTTGATGCAAAATTGTCCGATTTGTAACGAGAGTAGATGGGTTGACAAAACACAAAGGGGAAGAAAGTACCTCAAAAAGTGTTACGCTACTTTCCTTTAACTTCCCGACTTCGACGAATCTACAGCTCAAGATTCACAGCAAAAGAAATGACATGGCATTATACTGGACGCTCAACGGATGGTATGATGCGTCATCCTGTTGATGGGAAGGCATGGCAAGACTTTGATGAAAAATTTCCTGATTTTGCTAAAGAACCCCGAAATGTACGTTTGGGTTTGGCTGCGGATGGTTTTAATCCATTCGGTAACATGAGTCAATCTTACAGTATGTGGCCAGTGGTGTTAACAACATATAACACACCACCATGGTTATGTATGAAAGAGTCTTCTTTTATGTTGACCTTGCTTATTCCCGGGCCTAAATCTCCTGGAAAGGACATTGATGTTTTCCTAAGGCCTTTAATAGATGAGTTGAAAATGTTATGGTCGAAGGAGTTCAAATGAGAGATGCATCAACCAAAACTGTATTCAGGATGCGTGCAGCTCTATTATGGACTATAAACGATTATCCTGCTCGTAGCTATATGTCTGGATGGAGTGGTCAAGGTTATATGGCATGCCCTACTTGTAACGTAGACACACCCTCGTGCCCTATAACAAATAAAATAGCCTTTACTGGTCATAGACGATTCTTGACAAAAAAACATAGTATGAGAGATGATCTTTTGTTCAATGGCAAAAAAGAGACAAGAGATCCTCCTAGACGTTTGAGTAATGCACAAATCTTAAAACAACTAAAAAGCCTCCCGGTCGTGTTCCAGGGAAACATCCTACGCATGGAGGTGTGAAAAGAAAGCGTGCTGCAACCGAGTTGAATTGGACCAAACGGAGTATCTTCTTTGAGCTGAATATTGGTCTTCACTCATTTTAAAACACAATCTTGATGTCATGCATGTAGAGAAAAATGTTTGTGAGAGCTTGTTGGGTACTTTGTTAATGAATGAAAAATCAAAAGACACGCACAAAGCAAGACAAGACTTGCAAAATATGGGTATTCGACCTGATTTATGGCTAGTAAAGAAAAACAACAAGGTCTACCAACCACATGCTTCTTATTCTTTCACACCCGGTGATCGTGAACGTTTTTGTCAATTCGTTAAAGGAGTGAGACTACCTGATGGTTTTGGTTCAAACTTTAAAAATAAAGTGCTTTCTAATTATTCAAACATAATTGGTTAAAGTCTCATGATTATCACATCCTAATGCAACGGTTGCTACCAATCGGGGTGAAAGTTGGTCTCCCAAAAAATGTGTCCACAGTAATCATTGACCTTTGTACATTTTTTCAGAAAATCTGTGCAAGATCAGTAAATGTGAGTGACATGTACAAAACAAATAAGGAAGTAGTAAAGATATTATGCAATTTGGAATTGATATATCCTCCAGCATTTTTTGATATAATGGTTCATTTAGTTCTTCATTTACCTGAAGAAGCTATTCTTGGTGGTCCCGTTTATATGAGATGGATGTATCCTTTTGAAAGATACATGAAAAAGCTCAAAGCATATGTTAGAAACAAAGCTAGACCTGAAGGCTCAATAGCAGAAGGTTATGTTGCAGATGAGCATTGACATTCTGCTCTATGTATCTTGAAGGTATGCAAACCAAATTCAACCGACCCGATAGAAATGCAGATGCTGGCATCCCAAAAAGACATTCCATGTGTTTTCATCACAATGTCGACCAATGTCTAAAAAGAAAATCATTGCGATATGTGAAGATGACTACAAATCATTACATTGGTTTGTACTAAACAATTGCAATGAATTAGTGACTACAAATCGGAATTTGAATCTAAATTTCCTGGATGTAGTATGAAAACAGAATTTTCTTCATGGTTAAAGTATAAAGCTAATACATCATCATTAGCAGCATCATCTTCTTTGTCTCAAGGGGTATCAAAGAATTAAAGGCATTGGCACATGGTCCTTTAAACGCATATTCTTACACTGCTTGCATAGTCAATGGTGTTAGATTTGTGGTTCATAGTCGTGATGTTCGACACACAACTCAAAACAGTGGTGTTGTTTTCAATAGGAGAAGACGATACTCCATTTTATGGTCAGCTAGAGGAGATCTTAGAGTTGAACTACATAGATGGTTACTCTGTTGTACTATTTCGTTGTAAATGGTTCAAAACATCTGGTAAGAGGTTAATCAAGCAAAACAATGTCACTGTTATCAACATCAGCGACACATGGTATGATGATGATCAGTACATTTTAGCCACACAAGCTAAACAGGTGTTTTATCTTGAAGATCCTTCTCGAACCACTGACAATTGGAGGGTTGTTGAAGACGTTCACCATCGAAAACTTTGGGATCATCCCACCATGAGTGTTGTTAACGAGATAGATATATTGCACGACACACAATCATCAGATTATAACTTGGTTGTCGATTCAGGTTATGAAGTTGGTGAATCAAGTGCACAATTCATTGATGATGACACAAATGTCTTGCAATACGCGCAATCAGATAGATTTGGTAAATTGGTAGTCGACTTAGGCTACTTGCCCATGAAATCAACTTTAGATGTTGTGAATCAAGTGCACAATTCAATGATGATGAAAATTTTATTGATGATAATGAAGAAGATGAAGATGAAGACGAATACAATTCTGATGAGGAAGATGATATAAATGATGATAACGAAAACGACGAAGAAGATGATCTAGTAGACACCCTTTATTGTAGTGATGATTCCGATTGAAAGTATGTTTATTATTTTTGTTTATGTTTATGGTTTATGTTTATATTATATATTTACAACATATTTATTTTTGCATGTGTTTATTATTAATGTTTATTATCTTTGCATAGGTATATTGTTAATGTTTATTGTCTATTTTTGTTGAAGCATGTCAACATATATTGCTCGAGGACATGGTGGGGATGGCGGGGATCTACCTCCGCATGGGGATCCAAATAGGATTCCAACAGGTTGCGAGTCTTGTAAGTTATTTGTTAGAGTTAAAAATACATCTTTATGTTGAACATATATAATCTCTGTTTCCTGACTTTTCAATTGCATATATTAATGTAGCACAACCCGCAAGAAAAAGAAGATCAAAAGGAAAAACATTAAATTATTTAAAAAATTTGAGCAAAATAAAGGCCAACCATTACCGATTGAAGTTGAAAGCAAGGGGGCCAATATAAGTTTGTTGGAGAGAACAGCTCGATTTTATAAGGTTAATCTCTAATGAGATTAGTAAGGTTGTTCCTTTCCATTATCCCAGTTGGCAAGCTGTTCCTGATGAATTTAAAAGAGCCATATATCCCACACTTTTTGTAAGTATACAATGTTATGTTTTTATTATATTTTAATTATATAAGTGTTACATGTTTTCTAATTACATGCTTTGCAGGAATATTTTGATCTTGCTAGATGGAGGGAAAGCGAACAGTGGGAAGGCATAAGGCTCGGAATCACTGCCGAGTGTCAAAGAGCCTATAAAGATCGAAAGCAAGTTCTAAAATCTCATTTTGATGATGTGGGTGGTTATGATGATGTGGAAACAGCATTGACTTGTCCTCCTGAGGGAACTGACCCGCAATCATGGGCTCGGGTGATTAATGAGTTGTTCTTAGATCCCGCTTATAGGAGCCGATCTGAAGCAAACAAATTAAATAGAGGTAAACAACGTTATCCGAGTTTTCATGGGAGCCAATCATATGCACAGAAGAGACATATGGAGGTAAAAGTATATTGTTAGTATAAAAATAAGTATTAAATGTCGAAAGATTCATTCTAAGAATTTTTATTATTCATAGGGGAGTCGTCCGATTGATCTCTTTCAGAAGATGCATTTCAAAGAAGGTACGGGATGGGTGAATGCAAGCGCAGAATCGGACTGGGTAAGTTTAAACTAACATTGTGTGAATCTAGTAAGTTTAAACTAACATTGTGTGAATCTAGTATGTTTAAGTGTGTTTGGGTCAAAATGACCCATTTGGACTAACTTTTGATTGATTCTAGTATGTTTAAGTGTGTTTGGGTCAAAATTGCTCATTTGAACTAACTTTTGATTGATTCTAGCATGTTTAAGTGTGTTTAGGCCAAAATGACCCATTTGAACTATCTTTTGATTGATTCTAGCATGTTTAAGTGTGTTTGGGTCAAAATGACCCATTTGTACTAACTTTGATTGATTCTAGTATGTTTAAATGTGTTTGGGCCAAAATGACCCATTTGAACTATCTTTTGATTGATTCAAGCATGTTTAAGTGTGTTTGGGTCAAAATGACCCATTTGGACTAACTTTTGATTGATTCTAGCATGTTTAAGTGTGTTTGGGTCAAAATGACCCATTTGGACTAACTTTTGATTGATTCTAGCATGTTTAAGTGTGTTTGGGTTAAAATGGCTCATTTTAAGCAATTCTAGTATGTTTAAGTGTGTTTGGGTCAAAATGACCCATTTGGACTAACTTTTGATTGATTCAAGCATGTTTAAGTGTGTTTGGGTCAAAATGACCCATTTGGACTAACTTTTGATTGATTCTAGCATGTTTAAGTGTGTTTGGGTCAAAATGACCCATTTGGACTAACTTTTGATTGATTCTAGCATGTTTAAGTGTGTTTGGGTTAAAATGGCTCATTTTAAGCAATTCTAGTATGTTTAAGTGTGTTTGGGTCAAAATGACCCATTTGGACTAACTTTTGATTGATTCTAGCATGTTTAAGTGTGTTTGGGTCAAAATTGCTCATTTGAACTAACTTTTGATTGATTCTAGCATGTTTAAGTGTGTTTGGGCCAAAATGACCCATTTGAACTATCTTTTGATTGATTCTATCATGTTTAAGTGTGTTTGGGTCAAAATGACCCATTTGGACTAACTTTTGATTGATTCTAGCATGTTTAAGTGTGTTTGGGTTAAAATAGCTCATTTTAAGCAATTCTAGTATGTTTAAGTGTGTTTGGGTCAAAATGACCCATTTGGACTAACTTTTGATTGATTCTAGCATGTTTAAGTGTGTTTGGGTTAAAATGGCTCATTTTAAGCAATTCTAGTATGTTTAAGTGTGTTTGGGTCAAAATGACCCATTTGGACTAACTTTTGATTGATTCTAGCATGTTTAAGTGTGTTTGGGTCAAAATTGCTCATTTGAACTAACTTTTGATTGATTCTAGCATGTTTAAGTGTGTTTGGGCCAAAATGACCCATTTGAACTATCTTTTGATTGATTCTATCATGTTTAAGTGTGTTTGGGTCAAAATGACCCATTGGACTAACTTTTGATTGATTCTAGCATGTTTAAGTGTGTTTGGGTTAAAATGGCTCATTTTAAGCAATTCTAGTATGTTTAAGTGTGTTTGGGTCAAAATGACCCATTTGGACTAACTTTTGATTGATTCTAGCATGTTTAAGTGTGTTTGGGTCAAATTGCTCATTTGAACTAACTTTTGATTGATTCTAGCATGTTTAAGTGTGTTTAGGCCAAAATGACCCATTTGAACTATCTTTTGATTGATTCTAGCATGTTTAAGTGTGTTTGGGTCAAAATGACCCATTTGTACTAACTTTTGATTGATTCTAGTATGTTTAAATGTGTTTGGGCCAAAATGACCCATTTGAACTATCTTTTGATTGATTCAAGCATGTTTAAGTGTGTTTGGGTCAAAATGACCCATTTGGACTAACTTTTGATTGATTATAGCATGTTTAAGTGTGTTTAGGTCAAAATGACCCATTTGAATTAATATTTTTAATATGTTTAATGCAGGAACGAATTCAAGAGGAGTATGTGAGATCCTCTAGCGAGACTGGTGGAGACTCATCTGCTGTTGATGAGATTCAATGCATTGAGCGCGCCTTAGGTCAAAGGCGAGGACATATACGAGGTGTTGGTCGCGTGGTGAGACATCCCACCCCTGATTTTTCTAGCTCACAACCTCCAACACAACATTTGCAAGATGAAGTTGCAGAGCTTAGACAATCACAACAACAACAACAACAACAAATAGAAGAGATGCAACGACTGATCCAAGAGCAGATGGAAATGATGCGTCACTTCCAGCAGCAACGACCACCTGGAGGCAATTAGAGTTTATATTTTTATTAGATTTATAGAACTTTAAACTACTTAAAATTATATGAACTATTTGTGTGTTAAACTTGAATGTGATTTGCACTCATTATATGTTTGTTAAATTTGCATCAATTATGTGTTTGTTTAATTTTTATAATAAAAGCAGGTTCCAAAAAAAAAAATAAATAAATAACAGTCTATAGCGACGACATGTCGTCGCTATAGAATGCTATTTTTTTTTTAAAATATATATATATTATCTATAGGGACGACAAGTCGTCGCTATAGATAACATAAAAAAATATATATTCTTTATAGGAACGACATGTCGTCGCTATAGATAATATAAAAAAAATAAATATCATCTATAGCGACGACATGTCGTCGCTATAGAGAATATACATTTTTTTTTTTAATTTTTTTATTCGTCAATTTCAGAAACCTCGACTTTTATAGGGTCGACATGTCGTTGCTATTGCTAAATTTATGCCGACGACTTCTATCCCGACGACATTTTAACTTATAACTACTAACTTTTTGGGACAACATCTATAGCGACGATATGTCGTCGCTATAGATTAAAATGGTCTATAGCGACGACATGTCGTCCCTATAGGATCTCACTTTTTCGTTGCTATAGACCCATTTTCTTGTAGTGCTATAAAAATAAATTCTAAATGCATCAAGCTCGGGCTTAACTAAACTTATTTATACTGCTACAAACAATTACGTGACAAAAAAGGGACATAACGTGATGGGCCTAACCCAACGGGTTGCACCTAGGTGAGCCCAAACCGAAATACCATAATACGAGAGGGTATCTCTACATCTAGAGGTGCGGCATATCGGTTTTTTCCGGGTATCAGTTCCAAGTTGGAATTGGTTTTGGTTCACTAAGTTGTTGATCGGTTTTTAATCAGTTTTTAACCGATGTTTAGTCGGTCTTTGACCCACTTGGTTCTGGCTTGAAACCGGTTGGTTTAAGGCAAACCATATCTGCTTTGAAACTGACAAATTTATCCACGTAATAATCAGCTCCACTCTATACCGAGTGGGTAGTTGGGTACGGGTCCGGGTCCAGACATGGTTGCAAAACTCGCTAGGCGCTACCAGGTCGTTCGACTGGGGAGTTGCGAGTACTCGGTCTAGGCGGGAGTACTCGGACGTGATAAATTATAAAGAAATTAGTTTTTCAAAAATTATAAATATGTTAAATATCACAAACTTACTAGTATTTATAAAAAAAATAAGTGTCAATATAAATAAAAGAGTAAATCTCGGTTTTGGTCCCTGTGTTTTGCAAATTGACTCCACTTGAGTACCAACGTTTATTTTGTCTCCATTTGAGTAACAAATTTTAAAAAAGTTGTCTGTTTGAGTACCAAATTTTAAAAAAGTTATCTGTTTCAGTCTTTTTGACTAACGGTGTTAACATTTTCTGTTAAATTTTTTTAAAAAAGACCAAAATACCCCTAAGGGCTATAAAAATATCACCATCTCCACCACACACCACATACCACCACCACCACCACACACCACCGCCACCACACACCACCGCCACCACACACCACCACCACACACCACCGCGTATGGCAGTGGCGGTGGAGGCTGTTGCTGCCCTGCCTCCCTTTGTGGTTGAGGCGGAGCAAGTGGCGGTCTTCTGGCCACTTGCTAGTTTTCCGGCGAAACTAGTTTTCCGGCGAAACCACATTTCCAGCAAATTACACAGCCAAACCACAACCATAAATCACCTGCGAAATTACCATTTGTTGTTTCTTTCTTGCTACCAACAATTATCAACAAATAAACAATAATTTCAAAGATCAAAGTTCAGGTTCTTACCTGTTGGAGATCAGGATCCTCAGTGAAGTTGAATCTCCCACAGTCAGTATCATGCACCAAAACAGATGACCTAAACCCTAACCTCATCGACACCAGATCAAACTGCACCAAATTATCCTCCATCTGACGCCCTCCGATCACCACCAAGCTCCTTGGCCTCTCACCACCGTCAACAAACCCTAAACCCCATCGGCTTCACCGTCATAACCTACTCCAACCACCCCTCCGACGAGTACTTCATCTTCACCTCCGCCGACCAGCTCCACCGCGCAACTACCATCACTTAGCCATCAACCCCACCGTGAACTCGCAGCCAGAGACCCTCGCAGCCAGCGACCCACACCATCAATCTCACCTCTGCAGCCCCATCTCCCCTACACTATCAATCTCACCCATAGCGAACCAGCACCACCCACCGCCTCACAACCGTCGCCCCTTCGCACAACCACACCTGCGAACTGTCCGATTGCAACCATCACCATCTCTGACTGACACCAACCTCATCTCTGTCGACCTTCGAATTCGACCCATTGAACCCCCAAATCACCTTCAACCAACCGCAACCACTTGAACTTCGATCGAAAATTCTTGATTTCGGGTTCACCGGAGTTGAGAGATCGAGAGAGACAGAGCATCGAGAAAATGTTAACGGTGGTGTGTGGTGGCGGTGGTGTGTGGTGGCGGTGGTGTGTGGTTTGTAACGCCCCGAAATATCCCGAAACGAGCCATTTAATAATAATGGGCTTTTAAGGGTTAATTTAAGAAATAAAGGGGTAAATTAGTGGGCTATGGATCAAATTAGCCTTAATGGGCTAGGCTTAATGGGTTTAAGGGCCCTAATCAGCCCTTAAACATGCATGAACAGCCTCATCTTCATCACATTACAACCCTAGCCACCAAATTCGTAGAGAGAGAAAGTAGAGAGAGAAAGTGAAGAAAATCAAGATTTGGAGTTTGAAGGTTTGAAGGATTGAAGTTCTGGTGGATTGGAGCATCAAAACACAAGGAAAGAGCAACAAAACAAGGTAAGAATCGACCTCTAAGGCCCTCTGTAGATCAAACCCGGATTCTAGGGTTTTGGGGTTTTGAAAAGTTTAAAGAAACACATAAAGGTCGAATTTTTACGTATGAAAACGTGTAAAAAGCTTAGATTTGGTTTCATGGAAGGTAAACTAAGGATTTGGACGTAAAAAGTTAAGATTTTGGGTTAAAAACGGGCTGGATCTGAGTTCCAGTTCATCCAGCGAAACTGGGCCCCGATCCAGCGAATTTAAGCCTTTAACCAGCGAAACTGCGTACTCATTTAGCGAGACTAGGAGAAATTCCAGCGAAACTACAGTTTCGCTGGGGCGAAACTATAGTTTCACCGGTAACCTCGCTAAGACCCAGACAGACCTATAGACCTTGCGAGACTAGGAAATTCCAACAAAAGTTGGGCGCTCAAGGCAGCGAATCTGTCTAGCGAAACTAGCAGAAGTGCTGCCCAGCGAAACTGAAGGCGAAACTGCAGTTTCGCTGTAGCGAAACTATGGGCGAAATTTTGAGGAAAATGACGTTTTTGCATGTTAACTTTCGTGCAGCTAGAGTGTTCAGGCTATAGCCTAAGTGACTTAGAATTTAAGCTACTTGGGCGAGTTCAGGTGAGTTCTAGACCCTTCTTTTACCCGTTTTCAATGTTTTGGGGTGATATGCATACTAAATTACATACTTTTATGATGACGGTTTTTAAGACCTTTTATCAAGAAAATGAAATTTCCTAAAGTAAAATATGCCATTTAAATAGTCCAAAATAATTTTCGGGCGCGCTGACCTGGCAGCCCGGCCCCAGCCAGGGGCGTTGCCCCTTGGACCCCACTAGGGGCTGCCGCCCCTAGAACCCCGCTATCAGGGGCTGCCGCCCCCGAACCCCCGCTGTCCCGCGGAGGGTCAGTTATGTGGTTTATCTCTCATGATTGACTGAAAAGTGAATGCTTAGACTAAGAGTTTACTTCTTATTATGTATTGTGTTGTGTTATATTATGTATAACTTAAACATGACAGTGGAACATAAAGAAAGGTTATGAGGCCCATAACATGTACCTTGATAAAGTGATAAAGTAAAGCCTTGCAAGCAATTGATAAAGGAGGGTTGCATTCGTTGTACCCTCACCAGTGATAAAGTGATAAAGTATGCTCGAACAGGCAGGTCAGTAAGTCCTAAATTGGCATGACAATAATGGCCTGATCGGGTACGGCAGTAAGTCCTTAATTGGCATGTCGGTAAAGTCCTAGGCGAGCCTAGGCACCGATAGAGACAGAGAATTGACGGATAAAGAAGAGTAATAAAAAAAAACGAAACAATAAATGATAAAGAAATGATAAAGTGATAGCCTGTGTGTATTTATATTTTGATAGACAATGATTATTTTCAACTGATAAAGCTAATGTCTGCTCTGATAGTTATTTAGCAAAGTAAACCTAGAATTCACTCAGCGAAGCTGACTTTTGTATGCATATCAGTTGACAGGTAAGAGTTAGTGTTGATGGGATGTGAGCATGGAATGGAAGCTTCTTGGCACTCAAAGACTGGCATCCCCGATAAAGAAAGGCTTAAAAGGACTTTAAATAGTTTTGATGTTTAAAGACAATGTTTATAATTTAATTTAACTACGTTGTAATGGGTTGAATTACAGTATATTTTTCCGCTGCAATATATCTTTACATATATACGAGTAAATGATTGCTTTAAATCTATGTTTGCTGTGAATGACCAACTGTGAGGCTTCCCTGAGAAAGGTGGGCCTTACAAGTTGGTATCAGAGCCAATGTTTAAGGGATTTGGGAAAACCATTTTATAAACCTAAACTTAAACAGATAATGGGACCAAGTGTCAAGGATGCCAGTCCAAGAAGCTCCATACCAAGAGGTAACAAGTATGTTGTAGGTATTATTCCGAGGGGTAGTGCCTTCTTATTTAAGTAAGAGTCGAGGTAGAGTATGATAATGTTATCTGTGATGCCTATCTGAATTTATGTGACTTATACGTGCATAGACTAGGTATAGTAGGTTCTGGTGTTGGTGTGGTTCAGGATAGGAAAGTTTATGGCACGGGAAGTTCTGTAAGTAGTTAATCACAACTGGCCACTGTTATTAAAAATTTACAAAACTTGTCGTGAACTGAACTTGTCTTGAAAGACCATATTAACATTCTGAATCTTATAGGAAGTAGAACGAATGGCACCTAAGAAAGAAGTTCCAACCATGGTCACCCGGAGGAGCACCAGGGGAAGGCCCCCGACTAAGGCAAAAGAAACTGCAAGTGCAACTGGGAAGCCAACAACAAGGTCGACCAAGAAGCCGGTTGACAAACCAGTTAAGGAGGAGGTTGAGTTGGAAATGGAAACTGAGGGACCTACCCCTGATCAGGCCAAACTGAAAGAGACAGTAAAGGAAGCTATTGCCCAAGAGGTGCATCAGGTCCTGTCTGGAGTGATGCCCGCTCTGCTTGCGGAATTTGTGGAGCAGGTTAAGGGCGACAATAAGAAGAGTACGGCTTCAGAAAAAGTTGATAAGAAAGGGGCAGTCAAGACTGAGGATTTGAGCGACGAGGGAGATCGTCTGGGTAACCATGATGGCCCTGAAGTGGAAGAGAGGGCGAAGGGGTGCAGCTACGGGGATTTTCAGAGGTGTAAGCCCCCAACGTTTGATGGTACTGGTAACGCTGCCACTGCTCAGCGTTGGATTAGGGAAATGGAGGCCGTACTGAAGATCAGTGAGTGCCGTGAAAACCAAAAGGTGAAGTTTGCTTCCCATTCCCTTTTGGATCCAGCCCTGTGTTGGTGGGATAACATTGCTGAGTCTTACGGAGAGGAGGCCATTGAGGGGATGAAATGGCCGGAGATGAAGAGGTTGGTGATAGAGGAGTACTGCCCGGAAAGAGAGCTTGACAAGGTCGAGCAAGAGTTTGTGAGTTTGGAGGCTGGAAATATGACTCACCAGGAGTACACTACAAAATTCAATGAAATGGCACGTCTGGTGCCTGATTTGGTAACTCCTGAAGCCAAAAGGATCAAGAGGTACATACAAGGGTTGCCTCTAGACATTCGTAGGGACATGGTCACTGCTCGACCTAGTACTTTTAGGTCAGCAGTGGACCTCAGTGGAAGGTTGTACGATCATCGTAGGCCGGTGACAGTGGTGAAACAAAGAAAGTTTGGAACACTAATGGGAAGAGGTATGGAAGTGGTAACTACCAACCGGGAAACAAGAAAACGCGAGTAGATGCAAAACAAGCGATCGTGAAGGGGGTAGAAGAAATTAAGGAATGTGGGAAGTGCGGGAGGAGGCATCCTGGAGAATGCCGGATGGGTAGCCCTGGGTGCTACCGGTGTGGGAAGACTGGTCACTTGGCGAGAGAGTGCCCGAAAGTGGACAAATGCTTCAACTGCCACGAGTCGGGGCACCGCAGCAATGATTGCAAGAAAGCTAAGGCGGGAGGCTCGGGAACTAGCGGGGAGGATGACAAAGGGCATGATGGAAAGCCCAAGGTCAAGGCAAGGGCTTTCACCATGAACAAGAAGGAAGCAAGGAAGGACCCGGACGTAGTGTCAGGTACGTTCCTTGTCAATGATGTTTGCGCCTCCATATTATTTGATAGTGGTGCCAGTAAGAGTTTTGTATCTGTATCCTTCTGTGCTACACTAGATGCTCAAACTAAGAAAATAGATGATGCCTTTGAAGTAGAAACGGCCGATGGTAAGTCCATTAGAATAGCCCGAGTGATAGAGGATTGCCACATTAAACTAGGAGGTCATTACTTTCCCGCACAATTGTTTGCCATGCCCTTAGGAGGTTTTGACGTCGTACTAGGGATGGATTGGTTGGCTGCCCACGATGCTAACATAGTATGCCAGCAAAAGATGATCCGATTAACGGCTCCAGATGGTAGTCCGATTACGATCTACGGTGATAATGATTGCAAGGTTCCAAGGATCATTTCCATGATCAAGGCGGAGAAATGTATGAGGCGAGGGTGCGGAGCTTATCTAGCGTATGTCAAGGATGTTAAAGATAAAGCGAAAGAGTTGTCTGATGTACCAGTGGTGCGGGACTTTCCTGACGTATTCCCGGAGGATCTGCCCGGAATACCACCGGATAGAGAGATAGAGTTCCAGATTGACTTGCTGTCAGGAGCCCAACCCATTGCCAAAGCACCCTACCGCCTAGCTCCCTCCGAGATGAAGGAACTCATGTCACAACTGCAAGAACTCCTTGACAAAGGGTTCATTAGGCCCAGCATTTCTCCATGGGGTGCTCCCGTGCTGTTTGTGAAGAAGAAGGATGGCAGCATGAGGATGTGTATAGATTACAGGGAGTTGAATAAGCTGACCGTGAAGAATCGATACCCTCTACCTCGGATAGATGATCTGTTTGATCAGTTGCAAGGGGCAAGTTGGTTCTCCCGGATAGATCTCCGATCCGGATATCACCAACTGAAGGTAAGGGAGCAAGATGTCCCAATGACAGCCTTCCGAACACGCTATGGCCACTACGAGTTTCTGGTTATGTCTTTCGGGCTAACCAATGCTCCTGCGGCATTCATGGACTTGATGAATCGCGTGTGCCGCCCGATGCTGGACAGATCGGTGATAGTATTCATTGACGATATCCTGATATACTCAAAGAACGAAGGAGATCATGCTTGTCATATCAAGGAGGTGTTAGAAACTTTACGAAGGGAGAAACTGTATGCGAAGTTCTCTAAATGTGCCTTCTGGCTACGGGAGGTACAGTTTTTAGGGCACGTTATAAATTCCGAGGGAGTAATGGTTGACCCAGCGAAAGTTGAAGCAGTTACGCAATGGAATTCCCCGAGGACGCCATCCGAAATCCGTAGTTTTTTGGGATTGGCTGGTTATTATAGAAGGTTCATCAAAGATTTCTCGAAGATAGCTTCCCCATTAACAAGGTTAACGAGGAAGAACGTGGTGTTCGACTGGGGAAAGGAACAGGAAGATGCGTTCCAGGAATTGAAGGATAGATTAACCAAAGCTCCTATACTAACCCTACCGGAGGGAGATGAAGACCTAACGGTATACTCCGATGCTTCTTACTGTGGGCTAGGCTGTGTGTTGATGCAAAGAGGAAAGGTTATAGCTTACGCATCCAGACAGCTAAAGGACACGGAGGTTAATTACCCGGTTCACGATTTGGAACTTGCCGCAGTAGTGTTCGCACTGAAGATCTGGAGACACTATTTGTATGGAACTAAGTGCGCCATATTTACCGACCACAAAAGTCTGAAATATTTCTTTGAGCAGAAGGACCTAAATATGAGACAAAGGAGGTGGTTGGAGTTGATAAAGGATTACGGTTGTGAAATCCATTATCACCCGGGTAAGGCGAACGTGGTAGCCGATGCCCTGAGCCGAAAGGAAGGATACGAACCGATCCGGGTGAAGGCGTGCCAACTAGTAGTGACCCCAGATGTTATGAGGATGATAAGCAAAGCTCAAATAGACGCTTTAAAAGAGCAGCAAATCAATAAGGAAAGGATGGTGGGAAAGGTGGATGAATTGGTAGAGAACACCTTGGGTGTTAAGACCTTCCATGGCAGGATATGGGTTCCGAAGCATGGTGACTTGCGGGAAAAGATTATGGATGAAGCGCACAAGACCCGCTACTCAATACATCCAGGCGCAAATAAGATGTACCACGATTTGAAGAAAGATTTTTGGTGGCCTGGGATGAAGAGAGATGTGGTTGCGTATGTAAATAAATGTCTCACGTGCCTACAGGTGAAGGCTGAGCACCAAAGACCTTATGGTTATGTTCAGCCATTAGAAGTACCAGAATGGAAGTGGGAACATATTACCATGGACTTTATCACTAAATTACCACGCACGACAAAAGGCCACGACGCGATATGGGTGATCGTTGATAGACTGACTAAAAGTGCGCATTTCCTGCCAATCAAGGAAGCAATTAGTTCGGAGAAGCTTGCTGAACTATTTATCCGAGAAATTGTGGCGCGACATGGTATGCCCGTATCGATTGTTTCAGATAGAGATACGCGGTTCACCTCGAAGTTCTGGAAAAGGTTCAATGAAGAAATGGGCGCGAGATTGCATGTTAGTACCGCATACCACCCACAGACCGATGGGCAATCGGAAAGAACGATCCAGACACTGGAGGATATGCTTCGGGCATGCGTTATTGAATTTGGTGGTAATTGGGATGATCATTTGCCACTAGCAGAGTTCTCCTATAACAACAGCTACCACGCCAGTATTAAGATGCCCCCATATGAGTTATTGTACGGTCGACGGTGCAGAACTCCTATTTGTTGGGGTGATGTCGGACAGAAGGAGTTAGGAAGCTTAGAAGTCGTGGAAGCCACAACGGAAAAGTTGGAGAAAATCAAGGCGTATATGAAGGCTGCAAAGGATAGACAAAAGTCATACGCCGACAGAAGAAGGAGACCTATCGAATTTAGTGTGGGTGACAGGGTAATGTTAAAAGTGTCGCCATGGAAGGGGATTATCCGATTTAGGAAGAGGGGGAAACTGAGTCCCAGGTTCATCGGACCATTCGAGGTACTAGCACGAGTTGGGGATGTAGCTTACAGGCTAGACCTTCCAGACGAGTTAAGTGGGATTCACCCTACCTTTCATGTGTCACACTTAAGAAAATGTTTAGCACCGAATGAGGCAGTCGTACCTCTAGATGACATCGAGGTGGATGAGAAGCTGAACTATGTAGAACAACCGGTGGTTATACTGGACCGGAAGGAGAAACAATTGAGAAATAAGGTAGTCAAACAAGTCAAGGTGCAATGGAAACACCGAAGGGGGTCGGATGCCACCTGGGAATCCAAGGAGGAAATGAGGCGCCAATACCCCGATCTGTTTAATGACGAGTCAGGTTTCGAGGACGAAACCTAAATAAGGGGGGAGACTTGTAACGCCCCGAAATATCCCGAAACGAGCCATTTAATAATAATGGGCTTTTAAGGGTTAATTTAAGAAATAAAGGGGTAAATTAGTGGGCTATGGATCAAATTAGCCTTAATGGGCTAGGCTTAATGGGTTTAAGGGCCCTAATCAGCCCTTAAACATGCATGAACAGCCTCATCTTCATCACATTACAACCCTAGCCACCAAATTCGTAGAGAGAGAAAGTAGAGAGAGAAAGTGAAGAAAATCAAGATTTGGAGTTTGAAGGTTTGAAGGATTGAAGTTCTGGTGGATTGGAGCATCAAAACACAAGGAAAGAGCAACAAAACAAGGTAAGAATCGACCTCTAAGGCCCTCTGTAGATCAAACCCGGATTCTAGGGTTTTGGGGTTTTGAAAAGTTTAAAGAAACACATAAAGGTCGAATTTTTACGTATGAAAACGTGTAAAAAGCTTAGATTTGGTTTCATGGAAGGTAAACTAAGGATTTGGACGTAAAAAGTTAAGATTTTGGGTTAAAAACGGGCTGGATCTGAGTTCCAGTTCATCCAGCGAAACTGGGCCCCGATCCAGCGAATTTAAGCCTTTAACCAGCGAAACTGCGTACTCATTTAGCGAGACTAGGAGAAATTCCAGCGAAACTACAGTTTCGCTGGGGCGAAACTATAGTTTCACCGGTAACCTCGCTAAGACCCAGACAGACCTATAGACCTTGCGAGACTAGGAAATTCCAACGAAAGTTGGGCGCTCAAGGCAGCGAATCTGTCTAGCGAAACTAGCAGAAGTGCTGCCCAGCGAAACTGAAGGCGAAACTGCAGTTTCGCTGTAGCGAAACTATGGGCGAAATTTTGAGGAAAATGACGTTTTTGCATGTTAACTTTCGTGCAGCTAGAGTGTTCAGGCTATAGCCTAAGTGACTTAGAATTTAAGCTACTTGGGCGAGTTCAGGTGAGTTCTAGACCCTTCTTTTACCCGTTTTCAATGTTTTGGGGTGATATGCATACTAAATTACATACTTTTATGATGACGGTTTTTAAGACCTTTTATCAAGAAAATGAAATTTCCTAAAGTAAAATATGCCATTTAAATAGTCCAAAATAATTTTCGGGCGCGCTGACCTGGCAGCCCGGCCCCAGCCAGGGGCGTTGCCCCTTGGACCCCACTAGGGGCTGCCGCCCCTAGAACCCCGCTATCAGGGGCTGCCGCCCCCGAACCCCCGCTGTCCCGCGGAGGGTCAGTTATGTGGTTTATCTCTCATGATTGACTGAAAAGTGAATGCTTAGACTAAGAGTTTACTTCTTATTATGTATTGTGTTATGTTATATTATGTATAACTTAAACATGACAGTGGAACATAAAGAAAGGTTATGAGGCCCATAACATGTACCTTGATAAAGTGATAAAGTAAAGCCTTGCAAGCAATTGATAAAGGAGGGTTGCATTCGTTGTACCCTCACCAGTGATAAAGTGATAAAGTATGCTCGAACAGGCAGGTCAGTAAGTCCTAAATTGGCATGACAATAATGGCCTGATCGGGTACGGCAGTAAGTCCTTAATTGGCATGTCGGTAAAGTCCTAGGCGAGCCTAGGCACCGATAGAGACAGAGAATTGACGGATAAAGAAGAGTAATAAAAAAAAAACGAAACAATAAATGATAAAGAAATGATAAAGTGATAGCCTGTGTGTATTTATATTTTGATAGACAATGATTATTTTCAACTGATAAAGCTAATGTCTGCTCTGATAGTTATTTAGCAAAGTAAACCTAGAATTCACTCAGCGAAGCTGACTTTTGTATGCATATCAGTTGACAGGTAAGAGTTAGTGTTGATGGGATGTGAGCATGGAATAGAAGCTTCTTGGCACTCAAAGACTGGCATCCCCGATAAAGAAAGGCTTAAAAGGACTTTAAATAGTTTTGATGTTTAAAGACAATGTTTATAATTTAATTTAACTACGTTGTAATGGGTTGAATTACAGTATATTTTTCCGCTGCAATATATCTTTACATATATACGAGTAAATGATTGCTTTAAATCTATGTTTGCTGTGAATGACCAACTGTGAGGCTTCCCTGAGAAAGGTGGGCCTTACAGTGGTGGCGGTGGTGTGTGGTGGCGGTGGTGTGTGGTGGTGGTGGTATGTGGTGTGTGGTGGAGATGGTGATATTTTTATAACCCTTAGGGGTATTTTGGTCTTTTTAAAAAATCTAACAGAAAATGTTAACACGGTTAGTCAAAAGGACTGAAACAGACAATTTTTTTAAAATTTGGTACTCAAATGGAGACAAAATAAACGTTGGTACTCAAGTGGAGTCAATTTGCAAAACACAGGAACCAAAACCGAGATTTACTCTAAATAAAAAAACATACATGTTTACATACAAAAATATTTCAAAATGTAATATCTATTATTTAATATTATAGACGTAGTAATCATTTGATTACCATCTTACGATGTATATTAATAAAAAACAATAAAAATTCAATAAAATCGATTAAAAACGGTGAAATTGGTGAAAAATAGTGAAAATCCGGATTGGACCGAGTTTGTCGAGTTGGGTCGAGTTGGCCGAGTTAGATCGAATAGGGCGAGTTAGACTGAGTAGGGCCGAGTTGGACCGAGTAGGGCCGAGTTGGATCGAGTAGGGCCGAGTTAGACAGATTCCAAGTAATGTTGGCCGAGTTTATGAAAAACGCCTCAGCACCTTGCCAATTACCGAGTACTCGATCGCCTAGGCCGAATATTACAACACTGGGTCCAGGTACGGAAACCAGTTTTCTGGGGCACCACTACTCTACAAATACTCATATGATAAGCATGGATCCTCTAATTCATTCTTTTACATAGAAATCTAAATAGTATGGCTCTTTGAATTAGGTTTTTACATGTTTAGTTTTTCATAGTCTTCAGCTATTAGAATGTCAAAAACGTAAAATTAACTTGATTTGATCACAAACAACATCAGTTACACTTAAAAAGAAGAAGAGAAAGTATAGAAACAACCTAATGAATACAAATAAATGATCAATAAAACGATTTGATATAAAGAACGATGACTTAAACTCAAGAACAGATAGGATTTGTCTTTGTGACAAAACCCCAATACAAAGACAAATTATAATATATAAAAAGGTTTGGTCGGTGGTGGTGGCTTTTCCCTTTTTTTGTTTTTTTGTGTTGATAATCCATAGCACCGAGAGTAACAAACCAATCCTAACCACCATCAAACTTCAAGAAAATCGCAGCAGCACGCAAAATCGCAGCAATATTACTCGCACCCATGTACGTCGTCGCATCAGGCTTCTCAATCACATCAACATTCCCAAAAGCCCTAATCGCCGCCACCGATTTCACCATCGCACTCAACCTCCTCCGTTCATCCTCCGAACCCTCAGTCCCAATGTGCAACAAATACCTGTTCCTCGGATGGTACACCGCCAACAACAACCGAAAGATCCTGTCGGCATCGCCACGTGTCCCGGAGATGTAGTACGCGAACGCCGGCGGGTAGCCGCGTCCCCGGCAGACGGCGACGAAGGGTTTTGGGGAAGTGAAGGTGTATGAAGAACTGAAGCCGCAGATCGAGGAGATAAAGATTAACAGCGAGATGAATGCGGCGATGAAGAGGGTGAACAACCACTTCTTCTCAGCTCCCATTGATGTTCGTAAACTGAATCGGATTTAGATATTTGTTGTGTGATCTGTGGGGCATGTGAGTGAAATTGCTGAAAAGGGGGGAAATTGAGGGTTTCAGAGTTTGAATTCTGATGAGAAGGTGAGAAATTGACAGGTGATGTTCAATTGTTCAATCGATTCATGGGTTTTGAGAACGATGGTGGAGATGTATTAGGGTTTGTGTTGAATTGATTGAAGAAGATTGTTGTTGGGTAGGTGTGAATTTGCACAAGAATTGGGTTTTGACATTAATGGTGATGAAAATTGAAATGTGGATCTGATCTATGTTGATATTGTTGGAGAACATAAAAGAACATAAAATATACAATTGTTATAGTAGACTATGAGTCATGATTAGGAGTTGATTATTATATTATAATATATATTAAAAGGTTTGGTCGGTGGTGGTGGCTTTTCTCTTTTTTTTTTTGTTTTTTTGTGTTTAAAATTTTCCTTTATTTATTTTTTTTATTTTTTTGCTTTTATTTTTTGTTTGTGCTTTAATATGGTTTGTTTTGTGTGTGGGTTCGAGATTTTGGGATGATGTTTTTTGTATCTAGACATGTGTTTTTGATTTGTAGGGTTCGTTGACGTTGTCTTTCTCCGGGTTCCTGCTTTCTTTCTTTCGTTATCGCTACCCTGACGATTCTCGCTACTAAGGTTGGGGTTTTCCTTTTGTTTGCTCTTTTTGGGGCATTGATTTCCGTCCGTTTTCTATTTTGGACTGTGTCATTTTCTTACGACTTTGATTTTCGTTTGTTTTGTGTATGGTGTTGGGCTTTGACTTAGTTTTTGGGTTTTGCATGTTCTGGTTTGTTATGGATTTGAGGTTTTGGTGTGTTTTACTTTGTGTATTTTACTGATTTTGTGGTTTTGAACCTTCATTTTCATTTTAATTTAGTGTTACACTAAAACTCGCATACGCGCGGAAACACGCGCGCCAAAATTACTATTCTAATTAAAAGGTTTGGTCGGTGGTGGGTTTTCCCTTTTTTTTTTTGTTTTTTTGTGTTTAAAATTTTCCTTTGTTTAATTTTTTTTAATTTTTTTCTTTTTTTGTTTGTGTTTTAATATGGTTTGTTTTGTGTGTGGGTTCGAGATTTTGGGATGAGGTTTTTTGTATCTGGACACGTGTTTTTGATTTGTAGGGTTCGTTGACGTTGTCTTTCTCCGGATTCCTGCTTTCTTTCTTTCGTTATCGCTACCCTACCGATTCTCGCTACTAAGGTTTGGGTTTTCCTTTTGTTTGCTCTTTTTAGGGCTTTGATTTCCGTTCGTTTTCTATTTTGAACTGTGTCACTTTCTTACGACTTTGATTTTCATTTGTTTTGTGTATGGTGTTGGGCTTTGATTTAGTTTTTGGGTTCTGCATGTTCTGGTTTGTTATGGATTTGGGGTTTTTGGTGTGTTTTACTTTGTGTATTTTACTGATTTTGTGGGTTTGAACCTTCATTTTGATTTTGATTTAGGGTTACACTAAAACTCGCATACGCGTGGCAACGTGCGCACCAAAATTACTAATTAAAAGCTTTGGTCGGTGGGGATTTTCCCTTTTTTTGTTTAAAATTCTCTTTGATTATTTTGTTTGTGTGTTTATTTTTTTCCTTTTTTTTGTTTGTGTTTTAATATGGTTTGTTTTGTGTGTGGGCTCGAGAATTTGGGATGGGGTTTTTTGTATCTGGACACGTGTTTTTAATTTGTAGGGTTCGTTGACGTTGTCTTTCTCCGGTTTCCTGCTTTCTTTCTTTCGTTATCGATACCCTGACGATTCTCGCTATTAAGGTTTGGGTTTTCCTTTTGTTTGCTATTTTTGGGGCTTTGATTTTCGTCGGTTTTCTATTTTGGACTGTGTAGCTTTCTTACGGCTTTGATTTTTGTTTGTTTTGTGTATGGTGTTGGGCTTTGATTTAGTTTTTGGGTTCCGCATGTTCTGGTGTGTTATGGATTTGGGGTCTTGGTGTGTTTTACTTTGTGTATTTTACTGATTTTATGGTTTTGAACATTCATTTTGATTTTGATTTGGGGTTATATTAAAACTCGCATACGCGAAGCAACGCGCGCGCCATAATTACTAGTTTAAAGTAAAAAAGATAACAAAATGAAGATATGAGGGCTAGCTGACAATGAATAAATCATCATGAAGACGATGAAGCGCTAGAGAATGAGTTGAATGTTAATAGTTATCAATCTATTGCACACTTTCCTCTCTAATGGATCTTAGATTGTAGTGATGCCCTTATCAAAAAAGTAGAAAAAATGAAGAGGAAGATGTACTAGTATATATCGATCTTCTTGTTGTTTAGATTCTCATTATACTAATTGAAATGGAAATCCATTAACAAAATGTTAAGCCCATAAGCTTTCAATATGTACTTTTCTTCTAAGCCCATCCATTATTTAGCCCAATCCCAAAAACCACAAAGCTCAACCAGCCCAATAACATTTTTATAAAATAAAAACAAACCAACTATTAATAAAAACATAATACCACAAAAAAGCATTTGACATTGAATTGAATATAGTATGTATTTCCAACATAGAGGTTTAACTTGAGACTTCAAATTCTTTTTATTACAATGAATCTGCAATGCCAGATATGAAATATGATAAACAACAATGCTAAAAGAGAAGATATTATCACCCCTTAAAAACTACATATGTCACCCTTAAATATAACTTTGTTCCTACTTTCTCCTGGCCAATCTATTATATCATACACAAAACAAATCCACCTTTCATACGTTTGTTGCTAAACCGCTAGCATGTTTCATGTTATCGATCTTGTGGCCATTACAGTTTGCCTGAAAAAGCGGATGATGCAGCCTTGCTCCTTCCTGATAGAAAGGTGTTTGCATTTCTATGAGACGGGAGACCTGCAAAACCGCCATCAATGTCAGAATGCCCCAAACTTCCAACATCCATGTCACATGATTTGTATGCTAATGTATTTATACATAGACAAGTATGCGTATACATAAATGTGCGCGTGCGCATGTGTGTGCGCGCGTGTGTGTGTGTGTGTAGAGAGAGAGAGAGAGACCGCTCGACGAAAAGCGAACATTTCCTCTTTTCCAGAAAGCATTGAAATGATACCAGCAGGTGCACCTCCCGAACCAATACTGCCCTCTGCTAAAACATCTCTACGAAGCTTTGAATCTTCTGTCTCGGTTTCAAACTGGAAACTGATATTCAAGTCATACAATCAGCTATTAAAAACATAATAAAAGTCCAGATTTTTCATTAAAAAACCACAAGAATAATAAAAACTATGAATAAGAGAAGACTCGCCTCTCTAAATCGAAAAGTGTTCCTTCTTCGGTTCCCTGAAATAGTTCATCAATGGAAGAAGCTGCAGAACAGTATAAACAACAATGGTGGTTGTATAATTCATCAATGAGGATGATAAATCTCCGTGCCTGAAATATTAATAATAGTAACGCAATCACAACGCAACACAAGCTATGTATTTAGGATGTCAAAATGCTCAAAGTTTGACCAGAGTTAGTTAAAGAACCTTGTCACGAATCCGCATACTCATCATAGGAATGTCTGATATGAAAACCGTATGATAATTCTTCGCCACAGCTATGTAATCTGCTGCCCCGACCTATAATGGATGTTTATTATTAACTAGAAAATGGAAGGAAAAAAAAGGAAATTACATGATAAAACAATATTATCAATTAATTTACCGGACGACCACATAAGTATTCAAATGTAAACTTTGCCACCCCATTACAGCTTTCAGGAACTTCCAGTGTCCTATATAATGTATTAATCTTTCAACATTAAGCTTTATAAACTCAAACTATCAGCATTAATGTAAAACATGTTGAAGTATGACATACCTGCCAAACATTACTGGGATAGTTTCTGATCTGACGGGTGCCCCAGTATTTCTTATGGTTTCATCCCACACGTTCTCAAATTTCTTGGTTGCGATACTGTTTAAAGGATAAAAGTAGGTGACCTGCACATAAATATAATGAGTATAAAGGTAGACCTTATAGTTTATTACCAAATGAACTTAGATTCTCACCAGATTTATAGATCTTTGTGATATTAGACGACGGTAATCAGTTTCACTTCCAATCAAAACAGTTCCACAATGGTCATCTAATTTGTCAAGAAGTTTCAAGAAAATCTCCCATTGCATACCATCCTAAATAAACATGAGTAATTAAGAAGAATGATTTCAGGGGTTTTGTTATGTATTTGCAGGATTAAGATAACATTCATTGAGCTTACATCTAACCTGATTTAAGTCACTAGGTGCTCTGTTACTGGTGGCAACAAGAACAGTTCCCGTACTTAACAGTCTGCTTATAATACCAGATAAGGCCACAATGGCAAACACGTCAACAGTCTGCGCAAATCATGATATTACTGTCATTTATTTAATTACAAATTGCAGTATTTAAGCTACAGGTACATCAAGGGAGCATTTGGTTCATATAACCTTTTTAAATGATTGGAAAAGTGTCGACGGAATTGGAATTCGTTCCATTGAATTCCAATGAACAAAATGCCCCTTAAAAACCTATGTTGACAAAGGAAAAATCTTGAACATTGATAATTGGTTTACCTGGATTTCATCAAAACATAGAATACTAGCACCTCTTCCGTTACTGTTCTTGTCAACAAGAAACTTATCTGCAACAGCCGGAAGAATATTTTTCATTTGCATATCCTCCTTATAACTTTCTTCTGAAGCTATCCATTCCTTCACTTTAGTATCAAAAGGAAGGTTTTTTATCCAATTAGCAATGCTCGATTGCATAGACTTCTCTTGTACTTCGTTCTTCCATACCTTATGCATACGCTCGTTAATCTCTAACATAGCCTGTTGGTATAAATACACAACCACAATTACAAAATAATGTAAAATTGGGTTCTAAACTAAATTCACTCGCCTCATGAAAGTGAAATCGTCTTCTGTGTGTAACAATTCCTTTGGTGGCATTATAAAACATATCCATCAGCATCGTCTTGCCTACAAGATATTAAACAAATCATGAGAACAATACATGTAGGGTTAACCAAAGCTGAAGAATTAGCAACATACCACTTCCAACATTCCCATAAATATATAATCCTTTAGGAGCAGGTGGTACACTGGGGCGTTTGCCAACTACTAAATCCAACTTCTTTTCTCTATTTAGATACGAAACCCATTTCCCAACTCCCGGTTCTACATTCACGGGCTTTTTCCTGAATAAAATAAAGTGTCATTAATCAAGATAAACAAGAAACAAATCACCTAGTAAATAGTTATAAATCAAAATAATAGGATTACCGATCTAGCCATCTGCCCAAGAATCTATTGTGTGTCTTATCTAATGCATCACTACGTTGTTGTTTACTCTCAGCTTCCTTCAATAAAAGCTTGCGCCTCTCATTCTCACGATTTTCTTCCCACTTGGCCAGTCTGACCTACATATAGTAAGATATAAGTTACCTTATTACAAATGATATAACTAACATAATATTGGGATTTAACACCTACATGATATTCTTCCATTTCTTTTTCATACTGCTTCAATCTTTCAAGTAAGTTATCTAGCTCCAAAGCAACTTTCTCCTGGTAAGGATCAAATTGTAGTTTTCTTTCTTTGACCAAAATTTTATATTGCGTAAGTGGCCCTGAATCAATATGAACTTGTATAAAAATTAGATAATATGAGACATCATTAAAAGGGGCCAAAGATTTTATCTCATTAAACTATCAAAATTAAAGTAAAACAAATCTGAGAAACACTTTGCCCCCTTTTACATCAACACGATCCATCGCATTTTCCGTGAATTTCACAAAATCAAAAAATTTCATATCCAATTTCATCCCCGACACATCATTTTCTTGATCCCACGACATCCCTTATCATCTACGATGAAAGAACACGCGAATAAAATTATAAAGACAGATGATTAACAATACCAGGAATCTTGGAAGTTGAAGGTTGAGGATCATCGGAGTAGCGGCGAACGGCGGTGATTCGAAACAATGAACTCCGGCGTCGAGTAGCAAACCCTAGGGAAAGAAATGAAGAGACAATGCGAGTCATAGTGGTTGTGGGTGTTATGGGAATTGGGGTTTTGTTGGTAGATCATGGGGATCGAAATGGAGGCAAATCGCCATTGATGATGATGATTTATTGAATTGAATCGGAGGAGAGAGAAGCGTGCATACTTTGGTGCCGCCATCTCTGTAACGTGGACAACGGTCGGACCACCCAATTTATCCATTGTGGTAAATCACATCAGCATCCTACGTACACCAAACAAAACTAGTTTTCTTTTTCTTTTTTGTCTCATCGTTACATAAATTTTGTAGGCCAATGATAATTGCACGCCCTGTCAGGTGATAAATAAACGCTCTTTGACTTTCTTCACGGCCCGTGAAGGGCCTTACGGGCCGTGAGGGCTTCGAAATTTAATTCTCACAACTGCATTTAATCACGGCCCGTGAAGGAACAAACGGCCCGTAAACGCCCGCACACACGGCCCGTTAACTACCTCAATAACGGCCCGTGAGATTCTTCACGGGCCGTAGTTGTCCTTCTAAGAATTTACTTTCCTCGTTTTGCGTGCACTTTTAAATTTTATAATTATGTGACGCGACGTATTATTCCTTGATTCGATTTAATATTCTATATGGCCAATGATAATTGCACGCCCTGTCAGGTGATAAATAAACGCCCTTTGACTTTCTTCACGGCCCGTGAAGGGCCTTACGGGCCGTGAGGGCTTCGAAATTTAATTCTCACAACTGCATTTAATCACGGCCCGTGAAGGAACAAACGGCCCGTAAACGCCCGCACACACGGCCCGTTAACTACCTCAATAACGGCCCGTGAGATTCTTCACGGGCCGTAGTTGTCCTTCTAAGAATTTACTTTCCTCGTTTTGCGTGCACTTTTAAATTTTATAATTATGTGACGCGACGTATTATTCCTTGATTCGATTTAATATTCTATATAAACCGTTATATATATGACTTGTTATATGGTTAGTGAGAAACGAAACAGTAAAAATGTCTTCTCGTGGAGGTAGGAGAAGACGTCAAAATGAGTCATCTTCAAACTCACGAGATATTGTGGAAAGTATTCCCGATCCAATAGATAACCATAATTGGCAGAACGGGAGGAACTGGTCTCAGAATATTATTCACTTTATACGTAACGGTGACTCCCAAACATGTAGAGTGTATTACATGGGTCATTCCGATATTCCGTTACAATTTTGGCGTGAATTACTCGGAAACGTGTCTTTAGGTACAGAGGTATGATTTAAAGTTTTTTTTATATATTTTATTTTATTTTAAAATTCTAACGATTAAAAAGTTGTTGTTTTATAGCATGTTCGGGCGTGGACAAATAGACTCACAATATGGAGATACGAAGAAATACGTAGAACCGAAGAGTTGCCGGGTAGTGATCGTTGGACGATTCTCCCATTTGAGTGGTTTAACTTAATATACTCGGGGTCCGTTAATGGTAACGAATTTGGAGACGGGAGTGACTGTCTATATCCCGCGTTATGGGAAGTTGATACGGTAATACTGTTTTCATGTTTTACAATAAAAATCATAAATTTATAACCGTGAATTAAATTGTTTTGTAGGTTTACGTACCAATGACTGATGACGAAGAAAATTGGTATATTTTTAAGATTTCTATGGACTCACTACAAGTTCGTATATATTCTCCATACGAATGCCGACCAAATACGTGTGATGATTCATGGTGCATTCATCGTAATGCGCGAACGATTTTCGTACAATTCGAATCGTACTTTTTACATTTTCTGTCACGTATACAATATTGGCAGCACTCCGGACAAGAAGAAATCGAAGAACTGGTGGTATCGGGTGAAACCGTTTGGCCCCCTAACGCCGGTCATATTGGTCGAGATTCGGGAGTTGTAATTTGTATGTTATTGCGTAGGTTGGTTCAAAATAGATCTTTAAAGTGGCAAGAGGTTAGCTTACAGGATGCTTGCTTTAGATTCCGAAGATTTATGGCAGACGAACTGTATTCTAGACGTGTAATGTAGAACAGTAATGAAATATTTTATTAAAACATAAACGTTTATTAGTACATTCAAAAACGATAAACCGTTATTATCACACAAAAATAAAACACATAATTTTTAATCTTCTTGATATTTATAAAAGATCCAAGCCGCAAAATGGTTGAAGGAAATTCCAAATTTCTCCCGATATCTTTCTTGAGTTCTTGTCATAATATCCGTATCATTCCATAACATATTTCGATTGTTGTAAACGTCTTTGTAGAGCTGGTGAAATGTCGTGACCTTCCTTCTCAAGTCAGACCACTTGTTGCTAAGTTCACGAGTGGTGCGATATTCTTCACGTTCGAGAATTTGATGAAAACGAGTTGAAACCCGGTTCCAAAATATTGAATTTGGCGGGATAGTACCTGAATTTTCGATACAAGATCTTACTAAAGTCACCTCCTCTTCATCCGTCCACGGATTTTGATCACTTGTAGCACTCATGTTTTGGGTATTGAGTAAATTTGTGTGAATTGTTTGTGTCAAGCGGCTGAATTTATAGACTTGAAAAAGTTTTGTACGGCCCGTGAGAGGCTTTACGGGCCGTGAGTATGTCACCATACGGCCGTGTAGTGTCAACTGCCGTGTTTTAAAAAGTACAAAGCTTCACGGCCCGTGAAAGAGGTCACGGGCCGTGTGGAGATTATGTAACGGGCCGTGAGGTCCGTCACGACCGTGAGGCCCGATAATATATAGGACCTCACGGCCCATTTGCTCATTTACGCCCCCAAAACACACATACGATTTACTCCCGTCACGACCTCCGTATTTTCATCATTTTCATACATCCGACTCCCTACTACGGTACGTATTCAAATTCGTATTTTATTTTTGTGTATTTTTCGTTTAAATATATTAAAATTGTATTTTAAAAAATCTGAAATCTGAAATTTTTTGGGGGTTACGGGCCGTGAAGTGGCGTCACGGGCCGTAACCTTTTGAATTTTCAAAGGGTTACGGGCCGTGACGTTCCTTTACGGGCCGTAACCCTTTGAAACTTCAGTGGGTTACGGGCCGTGAGTGCGCTTCACGGGCCGTAACCCTTTTTTTTCTGTTGAATTTATTATTTTTTTTTTTTGCAGATCATGCCGCCCCGCAAACGTACACGTCCGGAGACTGAGCCCGAGGGTCAGGGTGACTTTCTGGACCCACACCCTGATCTTCGTTTTCCGAGGGAGACCCAGCCACGGCAAAAGCTGTGGAAGCTGATTGGACGTCCCCTGAAGGGGACACGCACCATCGACTGGGACGTGCTGGAGGAGGTCGGAGACATAGCACGTGCCCAGGATATCATCGGGCTGGACGGAGAGACGCCGTGGAGGCGGATGTTTGATTTGGGATCGAGGAGGGGCTACCGGGAGCTGACGTTGCAGTTTTTGTGTACGTTTCAGTTCACTCCCGCCTTTGAGGATCAGGACCCCCGCCAGCACATAGCCGTTCGATTTAGGCTGGGGACCACCGGTAGGTACGAGTTCACCCTCGCCCAGTGGGCGGTGACTCTTGGGTTTTACACCCAAGAGGAGACGGAGGATCCTCGTTTTTATACTGACGAGGTCCAGTCGGAGCCGGCTCCTTTGGTCGGATGGTGGCCGACCATTTCCGACCAGCCGTGGGAGGGCGCCATTAGGGCGACCTCTATTAGGGATCCTTTGCACCGGTATCTACACCGGTGCATTGCCGGCACCATTGCCGGCAGAGACCAGAGCATGGAGCAGGTGTCGCTCCTTGACTTATTTTTTTTGAGGGCCTTGCTTTCACCCAGACGGGTGAATCTAGCTCACTGCATGGCCGCCTATTTTTTGAGCGTCATTCAGGGCAAGGTAAAAAATATTTCTACTAATTGTTAACAAATAAGTATTATCTATTATGCGATTCATAATTATGCCTATTGTTTGATTGTTTTGCAGATGGATAGCCCGATTGTTTGCGGCTCGTACATTACCGTCATTGCCTCGCGCTTAGGGTTGTTTACGGACGCCCTAATTGCGAGGCAGACTACGGACACGCCGCCTCGGATTTTGGGTCGACAGACCGTCATGGCCATGGGGATTGCCGCCAAATTTGGCGACGACCTCCGATGGTCCACTGATGGTGGTCGGACCGTCTGGCAGCCGGTGCCGGACGTTGGTGAGGAGGAGGAGCAGCCGGCGCCGCAGCAGCAGCCGCAGCCCCAGCCACACGCCGGACCACCCGTCCCACCGCCTGTTCCCAGGACCATCATTCGGCAGATTCCGCCGACGGGGGAGTTTATGGCGGAGGCACTACATATGTTGCGCCAGTCCCAGGCCTTGCTATTATGGACGGCGGATGCGTGCAGCATTTTGGCTGCTAGCCAGGGTATCGACCCCCCCTCGGCGGAGTTGCCTCCGTTTGTCAGACGACCTGCGGGTGATGACGAGGAGGCTGCTGGTGGTGGTGATGCGGAGGATGCTGGTGGTGGTGATGCTGGTGGTGGTCATGACGCATAGATAGTAGGATTTTATTGTTTTTATTTACCTTTCATGTAAAAAATTTGTAAAATTATGTTTATATATTATGAGTTATTTTGGATGACGTTTAAATGTTTTATATATGTTTACAATTGGTTGTGCTTGTGGAGGAAGTGGTTTGTACGAATAATATTAAATCAACCTTTTGGAGAATAAAATCAGTACTTGAACCTACTCGTCCCACATAAAGAAATATATAATCCTTCAGAAAATCCGACGCCAGGCTCTGCAATTATATAAACATACTTGAATCTCAGTCGGAAAAGTTGCACTGAAAAACATACTTGAATCTCAATATATTATGCATCTCATATCATTAACATTCCTACACACTTTTATGCTAACAAATGCCCAGCTCATAAAACAAAATTCAAAGGTTGAAAAAAAATTCGATAATCTTTTATTGCATTTTTCTTTGGAAAACGAAAGAATAGATTACATGTTTACAATTCAACAACAATAAAGAATTGAATAAATAAAGAATTGAAAGAATTGATAAATGTGTAAACTATACTAAATCTACATGTTCAACCGGGTCTACGGGCCTTAGTTCAAGATATTTTTGAATTCGACTTCCGTATATAGCCTCCCAATCATTGGCGTTTTCTGTTTTGTACAAATGCCAATATTTGCTCGGAACAGGCATTGGATAGTCACCCACTAATCGAATTCTAATGAAATGGCAATCTTGAACATAAGCAATTGAAATTATATGATGTTCACTGATATCACGAGGAGATAACCAGAACGGGAAATAAGTAGCGGAGTTGCCGATCGATATAAAAATTAAACCACTCGAAACTGTAGCAATAAGGATTGTAGCAGGTGGCACTGTCATCCAATTTTTGTGTGGAGCCGCACCTAACCGTTCCAGTTTAATGATTCCCTTATTTCGTTTATATCAGGAAACATCGCAGCGTACCTATGTCTGTTTTCATCCAACTCAGATATAATTCCGTACGTATAAAACGCCAGTGATTTTCACCATATCCCAGTGCGAGTGCTATAGCACGAAAACCACAATTGCCGTCCGCTAAAACATCATCCGCACCTGAAATATACGGGAAAAAGAATGATGGAATCCAGCGGTTAAACCGGAAAAAATTGTTTTTATCTTCGTCGCCCGGGATATATGAAAACTTGGAACTCTGTTGAGATAATCCATCTTTGGCTCTTGATTTTGAAGACATGGATTGACTGCGCTGCAAAGGCCCTTGTTTTGACTTCACCACCGAACTTGAATATGTTGGCGGACCTCAAAAATTTTCTCTCGGTTTGAATTGTTTTATTTACCTTTCATGTAAAAAATTTGTAAAATTATGTTTATATATTATGAGTTATTTTGGATGATGTTTAAATGTTTTATTATATGTTACAATTGGTTGTGCTTGTGGAGGAAGTGGTTTTACGAATAATATTAAATCAACCTTTTGGAGAATAAATTCAGTACTTGAACCTACTCGTCCCACATAAAGAAATATATAATCCTTCAGAAAATCCGACCCAGGCTCTGCAATTATATAAACATACTTGAATCTCAGTCGGAAAAGTTGCACTGAAAAACATACTTGATCTCAACATATATTATGCATCTCATATCATTAACATTCCTACACCCTTTTATGCTAACCAAATGCCCAGCTCATATAAACAAAATTCAAAGGTTGAAAAAAATTCGATAATCTTCTTATTGCATTTTTCTTTGGAAAACGAAAGAATAGATTACATGTTTACAATTCAACAACAATAAAGAATTGAATAAATAAAGAATTGAAAGAATTGATAAATGTGTAAACTATACTAAATCTACATGTTCAACCGGTCTACGGGCCTTAGTTCAAGATATTTTTTGAATTCGACTTCCGTATATAGCCTCCCATCATTGGCGTTTTCTGTTTTGTACAAATGCCAATATTTGCTCGGAACAGGCATTGGATAGTCACCCACTAATCGAATTCTAATGAAATGGCAATCTTGAACATAAGCAATTGAAATTATATGATGTTCACTGATACACGAGGAGATAACCAGAACGGGAAATAAGTAGCGGAGTTGCCGATCGATATAAAAATTATAACCACTCGAACCTGTTAGCAATAAGGATTGTAGCAGGTGGCACTGTCATCCAATTTTTGTGTGGAGCCGCACCTAACCCGTTCCAGTTTAATGATTCCCTTATTTCGTTTATATCAGGAAACACGCAGCGTACCTATGTCTTTTCATCCAACTCAGATATAAGTTCCGTACGTATAAAACGCCAGTGATTTTCACCATATCCCAGTGCGAGTGCTATAGCACGAAAACCACAATTGCCGTCCGCTAAAACATCATCCGCACCTGAAATATACGGGAAAAAGAATGATGGAATCCAGCGGTTAAACCGGAAAAAATTGTTTTTATCTTCGTCGCCCGGGATATATGAAAACTTGGAACTCTGTTGATAATCCATCTTTGGCTCTTGATTTTGAAGACATGATTGACTGCGCTGCAAAGGCCCTTGTTTTGACTTCACCACCGAACTTGAATATGTTGGCGGACCTTCAAAATTTTCTCTCGGTTGAACATATAACTATGTCTGGGGCGTCTAATATTGTTTCTTTTTGCTTATCTTTTTTGGACGACCCCGTGTATTTGTTTGGACTTTAGGAGCTTTTTATCCGTTTTTGAAGGGTAACGAAAGATTTGAAAATATTAATCAAAGATCTTTTCACGCTTTCGGGTTGGACAAGTAAATGTTTTGTCACCTCTCTCTCTTTATGTACATCTACTTGAACCTCCCGTACAATATACGCGGGTGGAAAAATCTAGCTTCCTCCAAAAACATCAATGGCATCGAGCGGGATACATTACCTATAAAATAATATATTAAATAAATATAATAAAAGTTTTCATGAAAAAATAAAAAACGTAAAAGAACATTCACCTGTTTGAAAGTAATTGTTTAATTTACAAGCACACGGAAGACCAAAGCTGGTAAAAAGATGGCAGCCACATGATTCTTTGGATATAATTAGATGATGTATCCTGTTAATCTCACCGACTAACATATCCAAAGCCGCAATAGAAACGTTACCTCGCAGCAATTTAAGCACTTCATGATTATGCTGCACAATAAGCATGATTTTGCTTTTGGTAAAACTTTCTTTTATAGCAATTTCCTGGGTAGCTAAGAATTATTAATGAAGGAATAAATCTATCCAGGGTGCTATTGGTTGCTTTCAGGTAACTTTTCAACAACGAATGTGGCTCTCACTCGGTGTTCGTTGTGTGCTGACCGAAGTTATAACTTCTATTTATCCACGCCGACACAAATCTCTCTTTGTAGGGGTCCAATCAGTTATTTTTTAGGTACATCAGCACTCCTATTAAAAAAAAATGCACTTATTTTTATATAAATATACATATATTTTTAAGAATAACACTAGAAAACTTACTTGAATGGTGGACACCAATCTGCGATAAAGCCGGTCGTAATTATAAGCGTATATGTCCTCCGTTTCAGAGTTAATAAGTACCGACCACACATGCTGAAAAGCACCCCACTCTTCATTTGAAAAACTCGCCTTACAATGTTTAGCAATATTTTCCGAAATATGCCATCTGCAAAGTAATCGAACAGCACTCGGAAAAACTTCTTCTGACGCATTCATCAGAGCGAGGTCTCGGTCGGTTAGTATAACACGGGGCTCCATACACTTATCTTCCAGCGTTGCTTTTAGTTGCTCTAACACCCATCTGAAGTTGGCTTCACGCTCATAATCAATGAATGCGTGAGCAACAGAAAAAGATTCAGGGTGGATGTCACACCAACCATTTGAACAAAAGGCATTTTATACAAGTTAGTTTTGTATGTGTGTCAATCATCAGCACGTGTGGGTAAGCACGCCATAATGTGTGAGAAGTGGGATGTATAAAAAAAAACCCCGTCGACGGTATTTGTCGGTTCCTCAATGTGAGGGGTAAATATATTGATGTTGTTGTAGTATAGAAAAAAAAACCTGCATTGGGGTTTCACCAATTCTGGTGGACTTTTTTATTTTTGCCCGAGCATTATATACGGTTCGTACCCAGACACGTTATTGGGATTTTGTTCCCTCAACGTGCCTAGAATGTTTCGAGGGTCAATATTTTGCTCGGTCAGATTCCTTACAGTAGAAAGCTCATTTTCGATGAGCCTCATTGCGTATGCATGTCCTTCCAGGTGTTCAGCAGGTTCATGGTTATGAGTATCATCCACCAACACTATAATCCACCCATCTCTCTGGATCTGGTACTTACCCTGCAATTCAAATTGACAGTTTGTTTTTTTCGTGCCACTTTTTCTTAGAGTGGATGCCCCTTATATACACCACCCCGATCGCATTTCAACCAAATTTTAACCACCAAACCATTCGAATTTCTTTTTGAACGTTTGGTGACAATAACGAACCCATTATCTCGCCCCACTTTAGTTGCCCAATCAACTAATTCTTCACGAGATGAGAAAACCTAATCAATTTAATATTTTTAGTTAGTTATTACTAAATGATAGTAAAATGAAAGTAAAATTAAATATGATATATCTTATAACCTGATTCGTGTCGTATAAAAACCCTTTTTACCGGAACCAGAACCGTCATTATCCCCGCTGCTATCGCCACCGTTATCACCCCGTCATCGCCGCCGTCATCCCGCCGTAATTGGACGCGAACTGTCCTGGATAGTTTGAAGCAGCCTCTTCGTAATAACCGTAACCCTCCTGAGGGTAATAGTTATTTCCGAACCAAATAAATATTGCTATCCCAGAAAGACATCGTAACGTTAGATATTAACGTTTATATAGTACTTGAAATGGAATATTGCGTTTATGTAGTAGTTGAAATGAAATGAATTTATATCGTTGAATTATGAAATGAATTTATAAACTAACGTTTATATAGTAGTTGAAATGGAATATTGCATCTCGTCACATAATTAACACGAATATCGAGGAATATTACGTCATATCATAATGTAATAAATACAAATTTACACGACTATCGAGGAATATTACGTCATATCAAATAACGTAATAAATACAAATTACACGAAAAACGAGGAATAATATATCTCGTCAAATTATTAAAAGTGAAACTAGGACCCGTAAGTAAGTTCACGGCCCGTAAGACGAATTCCATACGGGCCGTGAAGTAATTCACGGGCCGTAAATAAACACGACCGTGATCGTATTCACGGCCGTTACGTTTTTGAATTACGTTTCTGAATGACCGATTTGACTTGCGACAGACCATACGGCCCGTGAAGGGCCTTACGGGCCGTAAAGAGGGCGTCCAGATATCCTGGAGGGCGTCTCTTTAGTAGGCCCCATTTGTATTATTTTTTATATCTTTTCCTCTGTTGCACGTGGTGATGTCTATCATGTCTTAGAAAGGAGGGGACATTTTTTTAAATTTACACTGAACTATTCTGAAATCCATCAATCATACACTATCATATCACAAGTACCTTGAACTATTCTAAAATACTTAAAAAAACTGGAAATACTAACCTGAACTACCCTGGAACTTTTCTTTTAATATTAAAATAATTCAAAAGATAATTTACTTTTATTAAAAATAATAATTACAATAATTAAATTAGTAAACATTACATATTTAAAAATAAAAGATTACATAAGTAGCTCATGACTCGTTACACAATCGTGGAACGTATCTTTTTTAGAAGACTACTCGACGTATCATCCAGTGATTTTTCGATAAGATTTTTCATAAACTATAAATTGATATCATCTGAATCTGTTTCGTTTCAGAATATACAATTCAGGATACTTATCAGACATGGTTGATGGTGTTTGTATAATTGTTGTGTTTGTATGATTTTGTTTGAGTTTGTGTAGATAATATTGTGTATGTGTGTGAGTATTTATAGTGTAAAAATATTTTTTTTTACTTTAAGTCGCGCCCAATGGTCGGCTATATAGTCGTTACACACCTCAGGTACACATCGACGAGTGTAACCAGAGACGATGAACCCGGTGGCTACCCGAGGGGGTGGCGGCGGTGTTACCACCCGGGTACCACCCTACCCGAACCCCTTCGGGCAGCGCCCCATCCTCCCTTAGTTTTCATCATTTTTCTGTTTCTATATCTTTTACAGTTCAAAAGTTGGTGCGTTGACTCATGAAGCCTAGTGAGAATTCATCGAGCAGTGAGTTTGCGGAATGGGCGTGGTATTCTTGGCCGCCCTTAGTTTTTCATTGGTTCTCTTCGACGTCTTCAAAATTCCATTCTGTCTCCTTTAATTGCGATATTATTTTGTTTCTGTCTGTATGCAAAGATTATTTATGTAAGACGAAAGTATAATTCGTTTAATTTTTGTTAAAGAATGATCGACTTAATTGAAAAAGCAAGGCACTAAACTTAGTAACTGATGTGAGTGTGTTGGAATGGTAATTTAAGGGTTTAAATGTTAAATATTATGTTTGATTTCTAATGTTTATGCATTTGATTATGTTGAATAGGTTAACTAGGAGTTTGAAGTGATTTTGTAGGTAAAATAACCAAGTTGGAAGCTTACATGGTGAAACAAGGCATTGGAAGGGTCAAGAAACAAAGATTTAAAGTGCAGCAGAAAAATTCCTACCGTAGCCTACTGTAGCCACCGTAGGCTACGCCAGCATCAGCAAAAAAACAACAGAAAGCACCCCAGCGTGGGCTACGCTGGCTGGCGTAGCCTACGCCAGGGCCTCCGTGGAACACCTATAAAACCGCGTTTTTGTTAGGTTTCACCCACCACTTACCCCTATTCGACCTAGGACGATCTTAGACGATTTTTAGGAGTTCCTAGACCTGAAATTTACCATTCTACATCATTCCAACACCATCTAATCATCTGATATGCAAATCAACAACGGTTTTGAAGATCATTCAAGAACAATGAGCGGCTAGTCTTCTCGTGATCTACTTCGGGTAATAGCTTTTTGTAATTAGGTTTATGTTTGTGTTTGACTTGTGCTGGGATTGAACTTTAGAGCCCGTTAAGTTCTTTGATAAGTTTAACTCGTGTTCGATTATTTAAACGATTGTTTTGGTTAATCATTATTTGAATATTATATGATATTGCGCGAATCATATGATTGTAGAGTTTTGGTTGTCAATTGAATTGGTATTGTGTATTAAGAACCATTAAGTCTTGATTATCAATATCACTTAATCATTACACACATAAAATCCCCATTAAGGATTTTCCACCAAGTTAGACTAAACGATTACCGAAAGCCAAACCTTAATCCCGGAGTAGATTACTCTTTCTCATAATTGTCTTCTTAATCAAGTTCACTCATTTACAATTTGTTTTCTTAGTTAATTTCTTAATCATTCCAAAAATTCAATTTTTACAGCCAAGAGACAATAGTGTAATTAATTTGATAATTTGGTTAATCGTTTTTAGAAATCAATTTACATCACACCGACCATTAATTCTACGAGATTTGACAACCCTACTACCCTAACTAGTTTAAGGTGAATAGAAACACACATTTAATATCTTATTTTGATTGTTACTTCGACAACGATCAGTAACGAATAAAGTATTGAAATTCTAAGAGTGTGTGTGATACGCTTAAAATGAAAATGTGAAGATAGAAATGAAAATATGTATGAAATGTTTCATGTAACACAAACATTCAGGTCCCGTTTAGTTCACGAAATTCCTGAAAATTGAAATTGAATTTGAAAGTTTTCCATTTAAAATCGTGTTTGGTCGACAGATAAAAAATTGAAAGTGGAAAACTTTCCCTCAATCAATGGAATATAACAATCCTTTCTATATGTGATGAAATTCGAGACATTATGTCCAGACATACTAAAATGCCCCCATCATTTTTATTAACATCAATGATCCTCAATTAAAATCAATTGATTCAATAAAACCAAAATCAAAGCCATCTGCAAATCAAATGAATCCAGAACTCCAAACAAGCAAAATTAAGTTTAGTGAATCAAAATGCATTAATTGAATGATGAATTACCAAGAAAACATGTGATCTAAAACCATTTGTCATAGTTGGTTGAAGCTGAAGCTATCGTCGCTAGTTGAAACGAAACCTACCACCGCCAGAAGCGGCACCGGCCGGCCACCACCATCGTCAGCCGCACCAAAAACGCCTCAATAAAGGAGAAAGATAGAGTTTATGGTTGAATCAAAAACTACCACCACTAGAGCAGCCATGAAGGAGAAAGATGGAATTGTTGGTTGCTGGAGTGAGAGGTAAGCTTACCAATGTTAAATTCCAATTCCATCCACCACTTAACAAACCAAACACAATGGACATTTTCATTAGAATTAATTCCAATTATTTTAAAGAGTAAATTACGCTTTTCGTCCCTGTGGTTTGGTGGTTATAACTATTTTCATCCAATAGTTTAAAAACGCCCGATTTAACCACCATGGTTTGAGATTTGTCACAATCAAGTCCAAACCGTTAACTCCATCCAATGTCACCGTTAAATTTTAATAAATACGATAATGACCTTGGATTAAAATTGTTACTCTAAATTAATCACCATACCATCACACCCCAACCCCACCCCCAACATTATCAGACCACCACCATCACACACACACATATACACACACACAGATTCCTGATCCTTTCTCTGACTAATCGATTACACGAAAGGGGGTTTTTCATCTTCAAAAGGGTTTTCATTTCTTCTATAATATCTTCAACATCACCTCTGTTTCACTCTTTTTAGCTCGATTCAAGAGTCTTTAGGGGCTTTAGAGAGAGAAACCTCTGGTTTTAGAGAGAGAGAATCGGAGAAGACGACCTGATTTTATGTCGTTAAACTCATTGGCAGTTATTGAAGCTCCATTGAAGCTTTGTGTTAAGAGAAAAAGGGCGTCGATGAAAACCTCCGGCGAGCTCCTGCCGGCGTCCGGCGGCAGATACAGAGGCGTACGGCAGCGGAAATGGGCGGCGGAGATCAGAGATCCTTTTAAACAGAGGCGTGTGTGGTTGGGGACTTATAATACTGCTGAAGAAACTTCAAGAGCTTATGAAGAGAAGAAGATGGAGTTTGAAGCTTTTGCAAAGGCTTCAAAGGGTGGTTCAAACACCGTCAAAACCACCACCACCGCCGGTAAAGCTTCGTCGTCCGGCGGTGTATCTCAGCCGTTGAAACCCACCTCATCAGAGGAATCCGACGGGGGAGGCGTAGACCGGCGGTGGTGGTCGGCTTTGTGGTGCTTCATGGTTGACGGCTTTGTGGTGGTTCGCGGTCCGAGGTGGTGGCTGCGATGCGGTGACGATGGCTGTGAGGCTGCGATGGTGGCTGTGGGGTGGTGGTGTGGCGGACGTTTGACAGAATAGATATTGAAGAGAGAGAGAGAGAGAATAGAGATAGAGAGAGTGAGTGTGTATATATATATTATTAATATTTATACATAGATATTGAAGTAACAGTTTAAGTCCAAGGGTATTTGTCTTTTTACATACACTTAACGGAAAAAATGGATGGGGGTTAGTATCCTGGACTTATTGTGACCGATTTTAAACCACAGTGGTTAAACCGGACGTTTTTAAACTATTGGATAAAAATGGTTATAACCACCAAACCACAGGGACGAAAAGCGTAATTTACTCTATTTTAAATTTCAATTCTAATTCATTCCATTTTGATTCCTTTTAAAAAAATATGTGAACCAAAACGTCCCCTCATTTTGTACATGCCCGATGCTAAGGTATTTTAATGTTATAAACAAGAATGATACAAGCATCTAAAGGCCTAACATAATATCCAAACAAATAAAGTAGTTTACAAAGTCAAATGCAATCAAATTGTAAAGAAGTTAATGTATAACATTTAATGATATGAAATGTGACACCTTCTTTCTTTGCATTCTAAAAAATGTAGTTAGTCTAAAATAAGCACAACTTATTTAAGTTTCAACCAAAAATTGTATCATACATGTTCTATATGCAAAAGGCTTTCTTTTAATAAAAACATTTGCCTTTTCATATCAACTTGTTCAAATATCACCTTCAGATTTAATTAGAATAATGATAATAACTATAAGGAATAGCATGCATTCAAATTTAACTAAAATAATATAAATCTGTACTATTATATAAAATATTTAGTGATGATATAATTGTAAATTTATTTAAAGTTTAAAACACCTAATACAACTTTTAAAGCTTATGAATAACAATATCTATTATCAAAAAATTCATTAAACCTTCAAACCATGGTTTGAACCCACAATCAATATCTTAAATTAATATTTAAATATACATTTATTATTTATATTTTAATAATTAAATACTATTTAAATTCATTATTATCATATTTAAATACTAAGTATATAATCAAAAAATTTATATAGTGTAATACTAATACCCAAATATATTAATGTTTAAGGCATATTAAAAAGAGGCTTGATAACACTGGTCGTATAACGGGCCAACCTATTGTATATGACATATAGAAAAGATGATAAATAATGAAGTTGTGGATTTTCTCGTTGCTACAACAGTAATTTTCTTTTTCTTTCAAATTAATTAAAAAAACTTTCTTTTTTACAATTTTACAGTTAAACTCATTTTATCTTTTTTAATTTACACTTGAACATTCAAGCAATATCAAATTTACCCTTAATCTTTTTAACTTTAGTAATTATTATTGTCTTTTCTTAACTACTTTACAATATAGTACATCAGTTTTAAAAAGTTAACATTTATGCTTTCTGTTTTTTGTGGTTTGATGATTTATTTTTATAGTATTTTTTCATATTACACATTTTTATCAGTGTCTCACGTGTGAATTTTTTTGGCGTGCTTAATACTAACATAAAGAATCAACGGTGTGTTTTAAAACAGATACACAGTATGATGTTAAAAATATGCAACTGTAATTATTTGAATAATAGAATAAAAAATATTTGATTTAAATTGTTTAGGTAGCGGATGAAAACACCTAAGGTTACGTTGGGTTACTTTATGTCCACATATTTATATTTAATTTAAGTGCATTAAAAACAAAAGAATTAGGGAAGTAACCTTGAGAATTTGAGTGTGTTCCGTAAAATGTTTAAAGCCTGAAAGTTTTAATTTCCTATTTTCCATTTTCTTTGTGGGCCAAATTGTCTTCCTACGTGGGCTTTCGATATTTTACACTGTCCATTAACTATCAATAGGGTTTTAAGTTAACATTTGTTAAATTTTTAAACATTCTAAATTTATTTATTTTATTTCTCTCTCCTATTAAAGATTTATATTAACTACAATGTTTTCAGAACCGGATCGGACGCCGAATCGACGCCTTACTGGTTTGGTGGTCGGACCGGTCGGACCGGTTTTAAGAACCGGATGACGTCATATATATTAAATAAATATAATTATACATATTTTTTCTAAAAATTAATAGAATTTTGAATACAATTCATAATTATATATATTTTTTCTAAAAATTAATAGAACTTTAAATGTAACTTTAAATACAACTTTTTAGTCCCCATATATTCCCCCAGCACCCAAACAGCCTCAAGATTCCTTATTCCCACTTCAAAGCTTCTTCAAGAACACACACTCACACACACACAAAAGCTCTTCAACATTTATCTCCTTAGGGTCTTCGTCACCAGCAGTCCAGCACCCTAAACCCTAAGTTTTTCACATCTTCCTCCATCAACTTCCGATCCAAATCCCTCCGATCAGCCATTGCTGTTCGCCCTTCGTCTTCCCGTCGCAACGGATTCGTTGTCAAGGCTGTAAGTAGTTCATTTTCTCCCATTGAACATCAGACACTCGTTAATTGCCTCGTTGACTGGAATCTGGTCGGGAGAGGGGTCGATTGCAGGTGGTCGACTGATTTAGGGTTGGAGTGTTCAGTGTTTAGTTGTTCACAACACACCGGTCGAACCGCAAATCCGGTCCAACCCGGTCCAACCCGGTCCAACCGGAGGTTCGGGTAAACTCGGCCGGTTCACAGCAAAGAAAATGAGTCACAGTGGATCGGATCGCTCAGGGCACCGATTGGCGGTCCGACGGTCAGACCGCCGGTCCGATCCGACCCTAACAACATTGATTAACTACCAATTATATAAATTATTTAATTATTTTTTAGATTAAAATAGTTTTTTTGATAAATTAAGAAAGTGTTATTTTTATAAATGCAATATATAAAAGAAACAATTTTTTGTATAACATAAGTAATTTTTCTAAAATATCAAACTATTTTAAAAATACAAAATACTTTAAAAGCAGTGTTTTAGAAAATAATTTTTCTCTATCGATCCGATTAGTCGGTAAAAAACCCACCAACAAAGCAACGTGCGGAAGAAAAAGTAAATTAACTTTCCAAATAAACAACAAACGTAAGCTAAGTAAAACGATGTGTAAGTTGTCGTTTTAAAAAATTGAATAAATGATTATAATGACGTATAACTTATGCTTAAATCTTGTACATCACCTTCACTAATCGAACCCCTTATCCAACGGCCAACAAAAACAGGTGCTCGTCGGACGCTATGCCCACTTCCGACCAATAATTCGCCCTTCCAAGCATGCTCGATTGTACATCACAACTCACCGATGCATTGGCGGTTGTACCCTATACTCTCAACAACTATCAGCAGTTTTAGAAATTAACGAGAACACAAACAACCGTTGCTATTCGTCACCACCCAGTGTCATTCATGAACACCATATCCAAATGGCACAAAACTTTCCACACAAATGGCGATCCCCGATCGCCTATACACAAGTCGCTGATGCGTTTTGTAGCAGCAACGGGCATGGTGTGGGCCAAACGCCATTAGCAAAGCCCGATATGTGTTCGCAGTTCCATCTGGCCGTTGGCGGTAGCCCAAGCAAACTAACATTATTCATACATATACCTTCAAAAGGTGCACCCTCCATCCCTAGCAGCATAGGGGCTTTTCTTGAGTTAAAACTAACCACATTACTTATAAATATACCATTAATCTTCGGGAGGGCGTTCGGGTCCCACCTGTTATCGGGGTGGTCATCGGCCCCTCGGCTAAACCTTAGGGGCACTTTGACATTCTCCATCGTAATGTTTGTAATGGTGATGTTTTCAATGTACCCTCCTCTGCCTTTGTCGGTTTTTATTCGAACACCGGCTGCTGAGTTTCGGATGTGAAGATTTTCCACTCGGATGTTTGAAATGCCGCCCGACATTTCACTACCGATCCCGACTCCTGAACATGTTGGGGTTGTGCCCGATACTCGTCTGATGATGATGTTGGAGCTCGGGCGGGCCATGGATGTCCCGTATTGGTCCCACCCGCTTTTTACAGCTACAAGATCATCCCCGCTCTCTATGTAACAATCTTCGATGCATACTTTTGTACAAGAATCTGTAACGCTACGGAATTAGTTGTTTTCAAACTATAAATCGCGATAAAAATTTCAAGGCTAAAACCGAATCTATAACCGCTGGTTTCTCAACTAGCTCGGCTTTTTTGTTATGGTTCGGTTATTTGGGTTTTTCTAGTCACTCCTAAAAAGAAAAGTCACGCATTACCTGGATCTATGCCATCCGTATTTGGAGCATTGAGTGGAGCCAATATCGTCATATCCTTTATGACAACATTACTGAAATAATAATGAGATAATAACATTTAGTTGCATAGTATAGTTATTAAAACTATAATTCATAAACTAGTTCTATGCTTTCAACAGCAAACTTGTCACTAAACATTTTCCCTTCGGTTTTTTCTAGTGTGTGTGCGCGCACACATGCATTAGAAAGCGGAAAGTACATAAACTTAATTTCTAGCTTATATAACGTATTAATGATGGAAGCTTGTATGTCACATTGCCCTCATTATGGCCATTAAAATATAACAAACATCATGTGCAAGTTCTTGTTCATCCCATAGAACATGTGAGGGGTCATGTGATCTGTGTTTAAAGATTCATCACTATTCAATGTTTGAGGTGCTAATACATCCTTAGATTGGAAATATAGATGTGGCCCACAAAATGGAAGCAGAAATGGGTAAAAGAATGAAAATTTATATAAATATGAACTTTATAAAAACAAACAAGAAACATATGGATCCAAAGCTGGACCAGGGGTAAAATGGACAAAATAGCATGATGGAGCCCATATGGAGATAAAAAATATATATATATATTAAATAGCATCACACTTTTCCAAGTGCCCAATCACTGGTTTTCATTTTTCCTAGTTGTATCAAAGTGATTTATAGTGTGTTGAAATGACTTTAAATGGTAAAAAGGTAACATAAACTCAGTTTTGTAAGGCTTTTTAAACATGGGTTCCCACTTTGATAGGTGAAAATAAAAGCCCACGTTTGAGAAGGGTGTTCATGGTCTAATTCGGCTCGTTAAGCGGCTAACTATAGTTTGGAAAACGACAAAATGAATTTTTAGGCTGGTTGGATCAGCCAGATCGGCCAAAAAGTTTTGTTTGGGCGATTTGGTATAAATCTTGAATGTAAATGACGGTAGCTTTGACTTTCAAAAAAAAAAAAAAATGATGTCGGACGGAGATCTAACCTGCAGTAAACAGGGTGAATGGTCCAAAATGGAGAATTGCGAAATGTAAGGTTGGAAATGAGTATGTTCTTGAGTCATAATTTCAAGAAGGTGGCCTCTAGTGTGTTCCAAAGTCCTATTCCACCATAGGTCCCACCACATCTTTCCGCTTCCATCGATAGTTCCATTTTGCCCTAATAACATACAAAAGTTAGAGAAGTGCAATACCCACATAAAACTTTTACCTATCACTTTAATCGTGATATATAAGGCGGTTAAGTAACCGTTAACCGCCTCTTTCTCTCTCCAACTAAATCTTTACAGCACTAAGTAAAAATGCTTACGCGGTTCTAGTTAAATTGGTTTTATTATGAACGTATCCCCATACGCCCAACTCAAATTCTTTATCATTCAACATCATGATAGTAACTCATAAGTGCAAAATACAAAAGGTCAAAATTTTGCCTTTATTGATCAATGGATGTATATGAGGAGGCAATTTGAGTGGGTTTATCAAAGCTCAATAAAAAAAAAGATACCATACATACCAATTTTGGATCATAAAATTATTCCTTTAACTGTACAAGACAGACTGTTAACCTTTTTATCTTGAACATGTGATTTATTCTAATATGTAAATAACCTTAAAAATATTTCAAACTAAATTTGACAGCCCATTTGAGTTGCTTTGGTACATGGATAACATCATCCAGCATAGCAATGAAAAGAGGATCCCATATGAAAAATATTTAAACAACTTGTATGCTAATATATATTAAACGAAAGTGTCACAATTATAGGTATGATTCCCTTTGTAGTGTGTGGCGAATAAGATGAATAGTTTGGCCTAAAAGCATGTAGTCTTGATTCTCTTTTATATATATGATGCTAAAGGTAATGATTCCCACCAGACATTAGTATTTGAATAATTAAGAGACAAACAAGTGATAATGACAACAATTTGGTGGTAATGACAAGAATATGTAACATGATCCCGTATGTAATTTTTTTACAAATCAATTTATTCACAGTCATCACCCAAAATGTTCAAATCAAGCATTATTAGTTGGAAAAAATAACATGTTTTTCACTTTGCATGAAAAAGTCCCCTAACTCAATTTTAGTATATTAAGTCCTGACTTGTTTGAAATGCATGTATTTGTGATTTCAACAATAAACATTATGGCATTAAACCTTGTTAGTTTAGCATGCATTAAATCTGTCATAGGATTGAACTTTGAGTTCAAACAAGCCACTATTACGGCTCAAAGAAAATATTATATCATATACTAATATCGAAATAAGTATCTAAGATTCAAATGAAAAGTAAAATAAAGTGAAATTTGGGTCTGGAAATATGAGCGACTTGACTGAAAAAAGTCAAAATGTCCTCTTTACTTTTAATCAAAACATGGGAAGAATGTGAAACTTGCTCCTTTTATTAGTAAAAACTGAAAAGTATCTTTTAAAGAAAATGAAAGATGATGGTGTACCCGTAATGACAACATTGGTGAGACCATCACCATGAATTAGGCTTATGTGTCTCCCTCCCAATCTTTCTCTTCCTCTTCCATACGAAGGCAATGGCTCGATAATAGGCCATTCTTTCGGGTCCTAACATTTAAACAAAAATCAAAACTTAATAAGAAAACACTGTCGAAATTCTTAAGAACACTTCTGTTAACACAAAACTAACACTTGCAATAACGGATTCCGTAGTTGTTTGATTACTGGTCAAATGCCAAAACAACTTTATGGTGTGATGGAATAGGCAAAAAGTTTATATGAATGAACTATTGATTTTCACACTAGAACAAATTTGTTGGTCAATATGAACACCAAAAGAGCTTTTCATGATAAAAGTAAGGAGAATAAGTAATTTTAGCCTTTGTTCCAAGAGTTGTTGAAATTAATGGTCTTTCACTCTTTCCATCCTAGCTAGTTCATTTATATGACAACCACATACAATAAGCAAATTCAATTACTCAACACAAATTAGATGCAAAGAAGTACCACTTTTTGACCTTTGTGATTAAAACCATTGATTATTAATCCCACCAAAGAACACCCTTTATCTAAAAGTATGCAAGTATTGCTAAACTGATCTTAAAACCTAATAAAGCAAGGATCTTTAAAGAGTTAATCTCAAGAACCTTGACTCAAGAAACTCATAGTCAACATTTCAATTAAAATCAGAAAACTATCAGACGCTTAACTTAAAATCAACCAACTTAAAACCTACTGAAAACTAATCTCCTAATCAAGCTGCTAAACAAACATTCAATCATACTCATCACACAACTATTTATGACCCAAAAAAGTCAAAATTTGGCTTTCTGCCATTGACAGAAGGTCGCATGTGAAATCAGTCAAAATTACCTCTGAACCAACGATGACAGCACCTTCTTCAAGAAACAACGTGAAATCACTCGTAAGATTAAAACTTCCGTGACCCATTTACCCCTCGGAACATTCAACTGGGCCCCACCTCTCCCCTCAAACACCTTCATCCTCCTCATCGCCGCCGTGAACGCCGCCGTGTTCGACGTCACTCCGTCACCGACGCCCCCAAACTCCACATCGACATCTTCACCGCCCTCACCGGCACCGACCCGTCGCAAGAATCCGACCCAGATGGCCCAAATCGAACACCGGGTCGGAAACGGATCGGGCCGGGAACCGGACTGGTCGGTGTGAATTGGAGGCTTAGAATGACGAAAAGGGTGAAAAGAAGCAGCGGAAAGGCCCATGATGGTTTCTTGACGGTGGCGATTAGTTTATTGACGATAGGGTGCTCGTTGACGTCCATCATGATGGTGGATTTGGTGTGTTGGGGTTAATGACACATGCATGTGGTGTTAATGGCGGATTCCGGTGGGTGTTGGGGGTGAATTCCGATGAAAAAGATTGGGGATTTGAAGGTGTTGTGAGGATGGTGTGGGAATGGTGTTTGTTCAATGTTGATGCGTAATAATATTGTTGTTTGGTTCGGCTGGATGAAGACGAAAGCGGTAATCTTTTTTTTTATAGCACATGAAAGAGACTCGTAAACAACTATGCATTCTATTATTATTATTATTAAATTGATTATAAATGTATTCTAATTGTAATGAAATTTATATTACTTGATATTTTATATAGTTACGTTAAAACAAATGAATCAAGTTCACATTATACGAAAGATGATGATTGTGCCCGATATTGTAGGCTAAGATCAAGCATGATAAGACACGTTTTCATATTTTACTAGTTGAAAGTTTTCTATTTTTTTTCCCGACATGTGATTTCGGAATGAAAGAAAACAAAAAGATGAAAAAGTTATCAACTTCACGTTATATGAAAAATAAGTAAGAAAGTATTCAAATAAAAAGGGTTCTAACTTAAAACGTGTAAAATTAATTTATATCATTAGTTTTTTTAGTCGATGGATAATATGAAATTGTAGGAAAAATGTTTGTCAAATGATCATTTTGAGCGTACCATTTTTTTTCAAGTTTTTATAACTTTTTAAACGTTCATAACTTTTATATACGACATTATTTTTTTATAAAATTACATCATAAAAGCAAAAATTTTTATCTTTAAAACGAGCAAAGCATCATTATATAAAAGAAAATAAGTTTTTTATGTTTTTAGTAAATCAGTTCTGCTCGCCGTTACGTCTTTAAGGCAATTCATTGCGTTTTTGTTGGTTATTGTGTTTTTAAAGTGGTGAATTCTAAAAAAAAATACAATGATGAAATAACATTGTTGTGTATTTCTAGTATTTAAAAGCATCATGATAAATCAACAATTAATTAATCTAATATATTAAAAACAATCATAAAATAACAGAAAATGAATAAAACATAAAATCACAATGATAAAATGTCTCATTGTGTTTCTTGATCTTCATTATGTTATTTTAACAATGAGTTTTGTATAAATACATTGGTGAAATAACATTATTTTACTTTCACTTGTAAAATACAATAATAAATAATAACAAGTTTATATGATATTAAAAAACAATGATAAAAATCACACGTTATGTTATATTGAACACTATAAGATTTGAAAAACACATTGACGAAATAACATCATTATGTACATCTACTTGTAAAATACAATAACTAATAACAAGTTTATATAATTTATAAAAATAATGACAAAAATAATATATATTGATTAATAACATAAAATACAATAATAATAAAATACATAAAACTAGAAGCTTCAATTGAATCATAAAGAGAGGAACATGAGTAAAATTCATAACACCCACAAAAGAGAAAACCTACAAATCTCAATGATCCTACAAAATCCTAAGGAATTGAACCTGCAGATGTTAACGACTCCCATTGAAAAAGTTAAAGTTGACTACTACCTATACATAGTAGATTATTTCTTCACACAAAAGCAGATTTTATAAATTTAAATAGTTTTAAACAAATTTGGATTTCTTTTCTAGTATAAAAAAATTACAAACCTTTAATGAAAAATGTTTTTTTTAAATGTATTAATGCTGAAGAAAAAAATTGGTACTTTAAATTTTAATGGTATGTACTTATGTCAAGAAATAAAATTTTTAAGAGAAAATTTACGGTTAGAATGTGGCACACTTGCTAAAATGCTAAGTTATATTCAAAATGTTTTAAGTGCTTTTCAAACGTATATGTTGTCTGTAGAGTTATATTAGCTACTTGATTTATTAAATCCGTATATTACACGAGTTGAAAAAAAATCGTTTTAAAAAGTAAACATTTTGTTTCAAAATAAATCATTTTAAAAAATGTTATTCTTTAAAAGTTTCTTACTATAACTACCAGTTTTTATTATTTTTGGTTCATAAATTTTACCTTTTTAAAACACCAACTTTAAAATAATTTATATTATTTAAAAAAGTTTGATGTTTTGGAATATTTTTTCATTTTTAAAACCTAATTTATAGAAATAATTTTAAAAAAGATCCCTTTTCTAATTTTCAAAAGCTCTTTTTTAACCAAAAAAATTAAATAATATTATTAGTGATTAATATAATTATTTAATAAGAGAGATACACAAAAAAATTTTAGTGAGAAAGAATATGATGCTATCACGTGTTCTTTTTAGTTACTATTTTATTATAATAGAAAATCTTCTATAACTTTTGCTACTGGAGAACAAAGGTTTTGCAAATTAAATTGATATAAAATTACATAAGATCTACAATTCACAAGAAGACTATAAGATCTACAATTCACAAGAAAGACCGTAAAGATTTGTTAGAAGAAATTGATTACAAATACTTTATTAAACAACTTTGTATCGAATGAAAATAGAAAAATATATGTAATCCTGATATATTTACCTCGTACAAGAATATAAGAGCAAATATTTACAAAAATAAAAAATTTCAACTATAAAAGTTTTATTTAATATTGCTAGTCCCAAACCTCAATAAACACGAGTTTTGAAAAAGGACATAAATTTTAGCTCGATTAAGGCCTTTAAATTAGTTGACTCGTCTCTGTATAGCTTGTGCAAGCTAACTTCTAATTAGTTCTTATGTATATATAGAAGTTTAAGTGATATTGGGTCAACATATTAATGATAAAGAAAAGGAACCCAATTGAGTGTTGAAGCTCAATACCATAATAGTTGTGTTCCGCCAACAAGCAACTAGGAGCCTAAAGAAAGCACCGAGAAAGTAAAATTAAGTGTTTTGTGAAGGTTCGTCTATTATATATTGTGGCGCTATATGATCTTTTGGCTATAGGAAGTACATATGCGAGTCACAAGCAAGGGAAGTGGTAACGATTGACAGACCTTCATTTTTGAGTATTTGTGATGGAATGCCTCGCATGAAGTTGACAATATTTGAATCTATGACCCTCTATACTCAAAAGAGATGTGCGGACTAGACTCCTACACCTCGTCTCATCACCCAGTGACGGATCCTGGATTTTTTTATCAGTGTGGGCAAAATATACAAGTTAAAACGAAGGAAATATCATGTTCATACGTAACAAAAACAACAACAATATAAACTATGTTCTAGTATTAAAATTTGCAAAGACAAACTTAATAATTACCTTTAATTATTGGAGTTGTTTGTTACTATTCGATGAACCAGTTAGAATTCTTATCTTGAGAATTAGGGTAAACATCATACTACTAACTGAGTTAGCTAAACAACTAATTGAGAGATCAAATATAGAAAATTGGCAACCAAGTTTTAAAAGGATTGTAATTTCATTCTATTTAACCCTAATTGGTTAAATTCATATTTAATATCCTACTGAATCATAACGAAATTATAGTGCCCTACTGGCTTATTCAATGTAATGAACAAAAAGATATCAGCAGTTGTATGGTTTGTAAATAAATCCCTTTTATTTACAAACTATTGAAACTTTTAACCTATATTTAAATTCAATGAAAGAAATATAAATCAATATTTATAAAAGTTGACGTCAATTACGAAGAAAAAGTGATGGTCGATCAATTTGTACGGCACGCCAATAACAATACTCCGTGATTGATGTAGTCACTTATGACTTACCTTTTCGCTTGTTCAACTCGGAGTTCGTTAACATCTATAGGTTTTTTAAAATATGTTTTTAACATACTACTTATTTTGGATTTTATACAATTCCGGAAGTTTAGTATAAATAAATGTTTTAAAAAAAAGAACTTTGATAATTTTCAATTTTAAAATAAACAAAATATTAAATTAAAAAGAACTATAATAGAGGAGTATGCTATTTTTCAATAAACAACTAAATACTTAAATCTTAATAAATTTAAATTAATTCTCTCCAGCTCGATCTTACATTCCTCACTTCGTAACAACGTTCTTCTTCCCTAGAAGGCTGTTTCCTCGTCTAGGAAACCAGCGAGCGAGTAATATATCACATCCCCACGTTGGCGAGTAATTATGGAAATTTCTCGCCTATGGCAAGGGCAAACATTGGTTAGGCCATTTTTAGATTTTGTTAAATGGACACCTCATTATTTTAAATCAACACCCCAAAATTTCTATACGGTCGTATAGCCTCTTACGCGTCGTAGGGGGGTCGTATAGCCCTATACGGGGCGTATAACCCCTCTGACAGCCCCCTGAATTTTTCCTCGTAGTCAGTGTCGAAATTAGCTATAAGCGTCGTATAGCCCTATATGTGTCGTATAGGGGGGTCATATAGGTTTATATGGGGCGTATAGCTCTCTGACACCCCCCTGAAGTTTCCTCGTTTTCAGTGCATTCGATCATATACGCCGCATATGGACCCATACGCAGCGTATAAGGGGGTGTCGATTTATCTGAGTGGGTGGAAAAGAAAAAGTTAATGCATAGTTCGTTAATTTTATTTGGTCCGATGTGTATTTTGGTAGTTTCCCAAAAAGGGATGTCTAAACACTTTTAGATGAAAAGAGTTTATCCAACAAGATTCGTCCCTATTACACATTTACACAATTATTACCATATTAAAAACAACTCTTGTGCTACAGTAAGTTTTATAGTTTTTTTTATTTGGCCACTGGAATTTCCTTTTTCACATAATGCCCCTGCATTTATGAACACCACCATTTGCGAATAGAGATCAGATATAGATCATGAACTCGCCACAAAGCACCGTTGAGAGTAGTAGATCACCATCAACGACGGTGCTAGTCGACGACGTCCTTTCTCGACGGTGCTTTACGCACATATTATTTTTAGGAAGAGACTACACACACATTTCCTGTTCCTATTTGAGTAATTAGGTATCATCATCACTCTTCTCTACTTTTGTTACTTTTGTATAGCAAACCTTTTTGAGTTTGCAATAGATGTGTAAGAATCAGAATCAAAATGAACACATAAACGATTTCTTCTATTGATTATTTGAAACAAAACGAAACAATGAATCTTGATATACAATCAATCGCTACCAGATTAACAACAGTTAATCATACTTATACACTCACCGATTGACTTAAGTTAACAATCCTAACAAACATATTAACACAAAGAGCCCTTATAGATCGAGCTTTATTACAAAGAATATAACCCTAAACTTTAACAAAATGACACTACAACCCCCTTCAGTAGTTATAAACCTTCAGTAGTTTTATAACCCTTCAGTAGTTATAAACCTTCAGTAGTTTATAAACCCTTTTGTAGCCAGCACTTCCCATCAGTAGTTGTATTAGTACTTCCCATCAGCAGTTGTATCATCTCATCAGTAGTTGTATTTATTGTATCTTGATCACAACTTCTCACAAACTCCACCTTGTGTTAAGATTAAGTAACATTCCACTGATCACAACAAAAACGAAATTTTACTCCTCCAACAGACTTTGTCATCATGTCAGCAGGATTATCATGAGTATCAACATACTCAACACTCAACTGCTTGGATTTTACAACATCCCTGATGAAATGCAATCCTCACTCCACATGCTTAGTTCTTTCATGATACACCGGATTCTTAGCAAGTTGTAAAGCACCCATGTTATCACACCATATCATTGTTTCCTGAACATCAACACCTAGTTCAGAAACAAATCCCTTCAACCACAGTGCTTCCTTAACAGCTTCAGTAAGTGCAATATTCAGACTCAGACTCATTGATGACAAAGCAACAACACGCTGCAATGAAGACTTCCAACTCACCAATCCACCATGAACTGTAAAACTATAACCCTTACAGACCTGCCTGAATCCCAGTCTTTAGCATAATCTGCATCAACAAATCTTGTCACTACATGTTTGGTCTCATCAGCTCCACCAACACTAACCCAACTTGACTAGTACCCTTGAGATATCTAATATCCATTTCACACCTTCCCAGTGCTTAACCCCAGGATTACTTAGATACCTACTGACTAGACTGACTGCATAACCCAAATCAGGTCTAGTACATACCATCTAGTACATCAAACTCCCCATAACATTTGCATAAGGAACATGGGACATCTTAGCTTGCTCTTCTTCAGTATGAGGACTATCTCTGCTAGACAACTTAAAATGCGCAGCCAAAGGAGTACTAACATGCTTATAACTATCCATATAAAAATTACTAAGTACCTTCTTGATGTAACCAGTTTGACTGAGCTTCAATACACCAGCATCTCTATCTCTTTCAATTTCCATGCCTAGTATCTTCCTTGCAGCTCCCAAATCCTTCATGTCAAACTCTTCTTTCAAAATTGACTTAGTAATTTCTACATCAGCCTTTGACTTACTAGCAATTAACATATCATCTACATAAGCAGAAGATATATATAACCACCACTGAATCTTCCTTGAAGTATACACAAGGATCATAGCTACTTTTATTGAACCTTTAGACACAATAAATCATTGAACCTCTTGTTTCACTGCCTAGGAGACTGCTTTAATCCATACAAAGACCTTTCAGCAAACACACTTTATCTTCCTGGCCTTTAACTTCAAAACCAGTAGGTTGCCTCAATAAATCATCTCATCAAGACTTCCATTTAAAAATGCAGTCTTTACATCCATCTGCTCCAGTTCCAGATTATGAATAGCTACAAGATTCAACACCACTCTGATAGATGAGTGTTTGACTACAGGAGAGAAAATCTCAGTGTAGTCAACACCAGCCTTCTGAGTAAACCCTTTGCAACCAACCTTGCTTGTACCTTGGTGGATCATTTTCAGTTAACCCATCCTTCAACTTGTACAACCACTTGTAACTCACTAACTTCTTATCCTTGGGTTTGTCAACAATCTCCCAAGTATTGTTTTCATACAATGAATTCATTTCTTCTTTCATTGCCTGCATCCATTTATCCTTATCAACAGAACTTAATGCTTCTTCATAAGACAATGGATCACCACTATTTCCATAGCAGCATTTAACACATATGCAGAAACCTCCTTATTTGTAAACAAGTGTTAACTCATCACTTGTCCTATACCTCAGAGGGGTACTACGGTCCTTCTAGTTCTCCCTTGAGTAATAGACCTGCTCTGAACCGAAGTTCTTCTCTTGATGAGCCACAAGTCTCCTTACCCCTCTACTTTAGTACCAACATCATTCTGCATAGGATTTTGATCACTCAGCTCCACCTCAATCTGAACACCCCTGTCATGATCACCTTCACCCTCATCATTCTTGTTCAACAAATCCTTATACAATTGATCTTCTCTAAATACAACATTTCTGCTTGTTATCACCCTAGGAGTCTTATCATCCATCCTCCACAGTCTATACCCCTTCACACCACTTGTGTAACCAGAACCACACACTTTATAGCCCTAGGCTCTAGTTTGCCTTTATTAACATGAGCATATGCCAATGAACCAAACACCCTAGCCTGCTATAATCCCCTAGTTCACCTGACCACATTTCAATCGGTGTTTTCATCTGAATTGCAGATGAAGGGGACATGTTCACTAACAATGCTGCTTATTTATACTTACTGCCTCAGCCAAACTGCTTTGGCATACCTGAATCAATCAACAAGCACCTCACCTTGTTCAATAAGGTTCGGTTCATTCTCTCTGCAAGCCCATTTTGCTGTGGTGTGTAAGCCACAGTCAAATGCCTCTTTATACTTTGCTTCCTACAGTAATCATTAAACAGGTGATTGCAAAACTCCAAGCCATTATCTGTCCTCAAGGCTTTGACCCTTCTTTCAGACTGAGTCTCAACTAGATACTTTCCACTCTTTGAACTTCTCAAATGCCTCATTCTTGTGCTTTAAAAATACACCCACACTCTTCTTGTGTAATCATCTACTAAAGACAAGAGTACTTGGCACCTCCAAGTGACTCAGTTCTTGCTGGACCCCAGAGATCAGCATGCACATAATCCAACTTGCATTTGGTAGTATGCACACTCCTATTGAACTTCACCTTGTGTGCCTTACCCAAAATACAATTTTCATAAAAACCAGTATCACACTGCTTAGCTCCTTTAACAGGTCTTGTTTCATCAACTCTTTCATGCCTGGTATGCTGATATGGCCCATCCTCCTATGCCACACCATAGATAAGTTCTTGCCTTGGTCGGCACTTACATTTACTTCATCCTTCCTAACATAACCATCGACAACATAGGTCATGTTGTTCTTTCTGTTCCTGTCAATACCACCATTGACCCTTTTATCACCCTGACTTTCCCATTCCTCAGATTAACCACATACCCCTCACTTTCCAATGTGCCTAGTGAGACTAAGTTCCTCTTTAATCCATGAATATATCTAACATTCCTCAACATGATGTTAGACCCATTATTCAACTTCAAAGTGATGGAACCAATGCCTTCAATGATGCAAGGTCTGTCATCCCCAAGTTCCACATTCCCTTGTATCTTCATTTCAAGTTCATCAAATGACTCCTTATGAGGTGTCATATGATAGGAACATCTAGAGTCCAAGATCCACTCATCATCACTGCATGAGTGTGCCATCATCAACATATCAGCACTATCATACCCATCTGACCCAGTTTCTGATGTTGACCCTAAGAACTTTGATGGACCTGCCTCAGACTTCTTCTTCTTGAACCTCTCTGGACAATCTTTCTTGAAATGTTTATCAGATTGACAAACATAACATCTCCTTTTCCCTCTTGACTTTGATCTTGCAGGTTGCTTTCCCTTGTTGTTCCTGAAGTCACTTCTTCCCCTAACAACAAGACCATCTGCATTATCATCTCTGAACTCACCTTTCTTGTGCAACTCCTTTGAGTTCATAGCAGCAACTACCTCCTCCATAGACAAACTATCTCTCCCAAACATTAGTGTGTCACAAAATGTTCATAAGAGCTGGGTAATGAAGATAAGAACATAATTGCTCTCTTCATCTGCTATTTCACATCTATGTTTCTCCAAATCAAGAACAATCTTGTTAAAGTCATCTATGTGCGACTCTATCGTTTTTTCCAGGTTGCATTTGGAAAGTATAGAGCCGTTTCTTGAGGTACAGCCGATTGGCCATGATTTTGTCATATACAAACTCTCCAATTTTGCCCATAGACCCGCTTCAGTGTTTTCTTTTGAGACTTCTCTCAAGACTCTATCACCCAAACTGAGTATAATTGCACTGTGAGCTTTCTCCATCGTATTCTTCCACTTCGTTTCCAACTCCATTTTTTTATCCGGAGAGGTATTCGCCGGTATCACCACTTATTCCCCTTTCAGGGCGTCAACTATGCCCTGATGAACAAGTAATGCTCGCATCTTAACCCTCCAAAGACCAAAATCGTTCTTGCCATCGAATTTCTCCAAATCGAACTTGGTATTCATCTTTCTTAATCTGATTGATCAATTTACGATGACCAACGGATCACAATCGATTACGCCTTGCGTGAATCAATCAAAGATCTACGATGATCTACGGATTACAATTCATCTGAAGATCGAATCGAGAGCCTCGCTCTGATACCAATTGTAAGAATCAGAATCAAGATGAACACATAAAACGATTTCTTCTATTGATTATTTGAAACAGAAACGAAACAATGAATCTTGATATACAATCAATCGCTACCAGATTAACAACAGTTAATCATACTTATACACTCACCGATTGACTTACCGTTAACAATCCTAACAAACATATTAACACAAAGAGCCCTTATAGATCGAGCTTTATTACAAAGGCATATAACCCTAAACTTTAACAAAATGACACTACAACCCCCTTCAGTAGTTATAAACCTTCAGTAGTTTTATAACCCTTCAGTAGTTAGAAACCTTCAGTAGTTTCATCAGTAGTTGTATCTTGATCACAACTTCTCACAAGATACATCATACCTAATTAATAGTGATATGCTATTAAAGTCTGTGTTCTTGAAAGCAATTGATTGAGGATTAATACCATGTTCATGATCAGATCAATGGCATCTTAGTTTACCAGTTATCTCTTGAAAATACCATGAACATATTTATAGTTCTAGAAATTATATTGTTGATCTTTTGGTTTGACCATCTTTTTGTTAATAAACAATTTAGTTCTTAGCTAGAAGAAATATTTTGTGTTTCACTTTATGATTGTGAGTTTGCATATCATTGTTATATTATTCATTCTCATTGTTATAAGAAAGAACAGATCATTATGGCATATTAATATTTCTTGGATTTTGATAAAATCACATGCAAGTTTTGATAATTAGATCACAGTGAGTGGCGATCAAGTGTTTTTGTTTCACGTTTTCATTTTTAAAAATATTTAATATTTGATTGTTGCACGCCCAATCCCATTGCTTATAACTTGAGAATTTATCCCTCACCCGTAGGAGTATACCGGTATACATATTTGTGATTTTCGATAAGGCGAGCCGATAACGAATAAAGTCACATCACATAAGATAGTGGAGAGCGACCAAACTCCCGTGCGCGTAGCGCGGGAGGAAACACTAGGATATTCTTTAAAAAGTTTCAGAGTTGTAAATTTAAAACAAATGAACAATTTGTTTAGTGTTCAAAGCTATCAAAACTATGTTATGATAAAATTGTTGTATCCAAGTCGAGTAGAGTTTACCAAAAAAGTTTTTCATTAGTACGAATGTGGTTTAAATGTTAAGCAAATGGGTACAAGCCTAATGGTAGTCTATATACAAGTGAAACCAGATTACTAATTAAAGGCTTGAATATTTCAAAACTCAATTTAAATATCGACTACACGTTATTTATTTGGTCTAGTATTTGGTTGATTTCATACGTCTGAAATTATAAAAAACCTGAACCGTAAGATTTGAAAACCTATTAAACAATCCAAGTGACACCCATAGTGAGAGCCTACTAACTTAATATATATTTTAATTTTGCTTCTGATCTGTAGTCTTAGGCCATTTATTTTATATATATATTTTAATTTTAATGAATATTTTAATCATTTTACATGCACTTAACATAATAGATAACCTAAAGTTAAAAAACAACCGAGATCTAGTCCCGACTATGACAGATGATTGGAAAATAACGACAAAAAAACAGAACAGTTTCTTTAATACTGTAATAAAAAAAATATGTAAACTCTATGTATACTAAAATGAATGAAATCGGCCTCCTCTATATATAGGAAAGGAGCCAAGTTATAATAACAAAATCAACTCATAATAGAAAAACTAATTCGACTAATTAACTAATTAAGCTAGCTATAACCGTGTAAGTGCGTAACTAACAACTCAGTCATATAGATGTGCTCTAATAAGCTGTGTTTAAGAAAAGATTAGAGCTAAATATAAATCAACAATTAGCTGGTTTCCTTTTGTAATCCCCTATATTTCTAGTTAATTACAAAATTTCCACAACCTCTACCTTAGTCATTAGACATTGATTTACGTTGGTAAGAGTTTAGATTAATTACCTACACTTCACCCCTTCTTAAAATTCTTATTTAATCCGCTAGCTCCCAAAAGTAAATACAAAATCAATTTTTTTTGAAGATTTAATCAAAGGCATACTTGAGATGATTGGTACAACGTACTAGCTGCAGATCTAAAGCAGCAATCTTTAAAAACTTATTTCTCAAAGTAATTTAACTTCATAAAACCAAGAACAATTCATTACTAATATATAATATAATTCCCAATGTGGGGACCAACATGAATCTAAGCACAACTAACAGTAGGAGTAGTATCAACAAATTCTCCTTGAGTGTTTTTGCAGTAAGCAAGACCATCACCTCCAGTGACATGAACGTTTCTGTCACGATATTTTTGCACCCATATATCTCGTCACAGTTGAAAATAATCGCTTCTTTTGTTGCTGAAGATCCGTATATGTTCCTATATGTCACATCGCTCACTCGTACTGCTTGTATCGATGGCTAAAACAAATTAAATAAATAATTATATATTCAATCCGAACAAAGAACTAGATTGTTTCAGTTCTACTAGAAAATTGGCATTTGCGATATAAAAAGGCTCACAGAGGCTCACAGATATAACAGTTTGATTGCCATAGACGTTTCATGAAATTAGCGAAATCAGTTGCTAAAATCAGTCGAAAAAAGCCATAAGTTGCTAAACTGGATCCATCACGTTTTAGCGACACACTTCTTGTCACAAATTCCTCTTGAGACAGATTTGTGACCGAAAGTTCTATGGCAAATGTCCAGTTTTCTAGTAGTGTGGAATGTAGGACTTACTTGTGACTCGCAACCAACATTTCCAGATTTACTGCAGTAATATTGATTGATTATGATCGGATTTCGAACATTAACCAGATTAATATCCTGAAATACGATCCCCTTGGCATACCCTGTTCCATTCTACGATATAAATTAAGAAATAAATTATTTCTAATGACGCTATAAAAACGATTAGAAAACAATTATATGTAACATTACGGGTACTGTCTTGATTCGTAATCCATTTGTAGTTCATGTAATGTTGCAGTTTTGTACTAGTACTTGTTCAACCGTGTCGTGATGCTCATTTTCGCCAAGGCTACCAATGCTGTCAAAAAACATATGGAGTGAGTTCAATATGTGTTAAATGATGATCAAGGTATAAAGATTGTCGTACCTTATCCATGTCCAGGTCCACATAACACATTTGTTACTTTAATATCAACGACGCCCCATTAATAGCCACACATCATCACCTATTTAAGGTATCGAAATGATGAAACAAGCTAACATATACATATTAAAGTATGTAAATGAGAAAAACAAATTAAATTAGAAAGGAGTTTTTAAAATTAGAAAAACAATTTTGTAATATTTGACTTAAAGCAAATGGGCTAACAAGGAGTTTTAAAATTATAAAAACAAATTGATTTTAACTTAATATTAATAAAAAATAAATTTAAATGAATATTTTAACGAACTTAAACAAGCTAACATATATACATATTAAAGTATGTAAATGAGAGAATGTAAACGGGTGTGAATGTGGAACATAAATAAATGTAAATAAACAAATATAATCGAATAGAGTTTTACCAACATAATTAAATAAACAAAGTATATGTTTAAATGAACAAAATTCGTGCTCATGAACATACATGAACTTATGTTCTAACATTTACCAACATTTCACTGATTGTTTAGTTCGTTTACATGCCTACTACTATCTAAGAAGTATAAACTTCGTACCAGTTTGAATATTAGAGTCATGGATATTAATATGTGAGGAAGCACTGATGTCGATCCCATCGGTATTGGGACTATGTTCAGGTGCATTAATTTGAAGATTTCCTATATCTACATCTTGACAATCATGAATACTGATATGAAGAGCTGGGCTGTTGATATGCGTTGTGCCTTTCAGCCGAAGACCCGTACACTTATGAAATGTAAGCCTACACGATTCATAGTTGTGTATCATCTTTTGTAAAGTTGACATGTATTCTAATCTCAAATGGAAAAGGCATTTAGTCTTACCGTTGGTCGATCACAAGTTTTTGTCTCCTGTAAGAATAAGCTATGTGTTTCAGTCTATTACGTTATATTATATTGAAATAGGTCAGATTAGAGAATTTAACCTTTTCTCCCCACCAGACGGAGCCCTGACCATCAATTTGGCCAGGTCCATCGATGGTGAGTCCTTGCATTGATGTGAAGTATATCCAAAACCGTCTTCGTATGCAATCTTTCCATCCCATTAGTGTATTTGGTGCGATGATACTGCCCAAAAGCTACATTCACAACAAGAATGTAATAATCACATAGCTTTCTAGATCAACATAATAAAAGACAACAATATACAAGTATTCACATAACTTGAACTCATGATATTCAGTTTATATAATAGTAACCTGTAACCTTACCTTATTGTTATATAGTGTAATAAAAGTTGCACTAGTTCAGGGACTTATTGTGTATATCTTTGTTAGTTGAGGGTAGTTTAGTGTTGACTGTGTAATTTGGTTGTTAATTGTTAGTTAACAATCTGTTAGTTGTTAATGAGATATATAGTGTGATTTAGGGGAAAAAAAAAATACACACACACCGAAATCAATTTCTTGTAATCATTGAGTGAATCTTGAATGAATGTTCTTAATATTCTAGTTCTTGAGTAATTGTTCTTCCATTGTTTCTCAATTTCAACTTGATTTCTTTAACAAGTGGTATCAGAGCCACCGATCGAAAGTTACTGTACGAAGAATTAAGTTCAATCAGATCTTTCATGGTCTCGACGAAGTTTGAATTGGAAAATTTGATGGAAAGAATGATTTTGGGCTTTGGCGATTGAAGATGAGAGCACTTCTCGTTCATCAGGGGGTGGTTGATGCTTTAGCCGGTGAGGAGAAGCTAACTGTAAATCTATCTGATAAAGAGAAGAAAGACATATTAGAGAAGGGCATAGTGCAATCATCTTAAGCCTTGGGGATCGAGTGCTAAGAGAGGTGTCGAAGGAGACTTCGGCAGCAGGTATCTCGTTGAAGTTAGAAATTGTATATGACAAAATCCCTTGCAAACCGACTCTATTTGAAGAAACGATTGTACACTTTCAATATGGGATCTGGTAAGTCCATTGATGATCACACTGATGAATTAATAAGTTAGTGTTGGATCTTGAAAACATAGACGTGACCATAGAGATGAAGATCAGGCAATTATATTCCAAACATCTCTTCAACAAACATTTGAGCATTTTTGATACTCTAATGTAGGGAAGAGACACACTGTCGATGGAGGAGGTGCTGCTGCGCTTAACTCGATTAAAGAAGAGATCTGATGTTAAAGATGATCATGGTGATGGGTTGATTGTAAGGGTAGACCAGAACAAAGGGTGCCTAAGTCAAAGGGGCATCAAGATCCAAGTCAAAGTTCAAAAGGAGATGCTACATTTGTAATTCGAAGAAAGACTGTCCTGATAGGAGGAAGAAGAAGTTAGAGTCAAGTTCTTCAAGGTCATTTTGGGAATTTATCTCTTGAAAGTGGTAATGATGGTTATGAAAGTTCTGAGGTGCTAGCAGTCACTAGTGACAAAGGGAACTCAGAGTGGATATTGATTCTGGGTGTTCATACCATATGAATCCACATAGGGAGTACTTTGAGGAGATAAAGATGGAGGATATTGGAATTGTTCAGTTGGGTGATGACCAACCATGCAGGGTAAAAGGGTATGGCACAGTCAACTTGCAGCTGAACAATGGTACTGAGATGAACCTCACCAATGTCAGGTACATCCCAGAACTGACCAGAAATCTTATTTCACTTGGCATGTTTGAAAGATCAGGCTATGTAGTTAGCTTGAAGAGTGGTAAAGCCAGGTAATAAGTGGGTCAAGAGTATCATGTCAGGAACTAGGAAAGATCATGTGTTTAGTGTTGCAGAAATGGAAAGTATTAATGAGCCTATAAACTTTAAAGAAGCAGTTGATTCTGTTGAAGGAGATATGTAGGTAAAGGCTATGGATGATGAGATGGCATCATTGTATAAGAATGATACTTGGATTTTAGTTGACAAACCAAGTGATCAGACTCTTGTAGATTGTAAGTGGCTTCCAAGGTGAATGAGGGGATATCTGGGGTTGAAAAGCCTAATATAGGTAGGTATAGACTATCATGAGATATACTCTCCTGTGGTAAAGCATCCTCAATAAGAGTGTTTTATCAGTTGTTGCACAGATGAATTTAGAGTTGGGAGCAGCTGGATGTTAAAACAACCTTTCTTCATGGGAACTTAGAAGAAAAGGTTTTAGAGACAACCTGAAGGGTATGAGGTTGAAGGACAGGAAAGTAAGGGTGTTATTGCAAAAGTCTTTATATGGATTAAAACAATCCCCAGACAATGGTACAGGCGTTTTGATGATTATGTGGTGTCACAAGGTTTTTCAAGAAGCAACTATGATTCCTGTGTTTATTATAAAGAGTACATTAAAGGAGAGTTTGTATATCTGTTGCTTTATGTTGATGATATGTTGTTAGCTTGCAAAGATATGCAAGTGATTAATGATACTAAGAAATTCTTTAGCAGGAGTTTGAGATGACAGACCTTGGACTGCAAGAAAATTTTGGGGATGGAAATAATCAGGGATAGAGATTTGAGGATGCAAAGTTGACTCAAAGATCTTATGTGAAGAAGGTACTAGAAAAGTATAATCTAGCAAGAATAAGGTGTTAAGAGTCCTTTGGCTCAAGATTTTAAGCTATCAAAGCTAGATGCTCCTAAAACTGAAGAAGAGGCTGCATATATGAGTAAAGTACCTTAGCCAATGTAATTGGGAGTTTGATGTATCTCATGGTATGCACTAGACCTGATATTGGTTTTGGTGTTAGTGTTGTGAGCAGATTTATCACAATCCTGGTAAATACATTGGGAGGCTGTCAAGTGGTTGTTAAGGTACTTGTTTGGTACTCAAGATGTGGGTTTATGTTTTGGAGGAGATCAAAGTGATGTTGATAAGATCATTGGATATTGTAGATTCGGATTATGCTAAGGATCTGGATAGAGGGAGGTCTATCTCAGGGTATGCTTTTAAGGTAATGGGTGGTACTGTGAGTTGGAAGGCTTCCTTACAACATGTGGTGGCTTTGTCATCTACCGAAGCTGAATATATTGCTTTAACTGAAGCAATTAAGGAGCTTGTGGTTAAAGGGATTTACTTCAGAATTGGGAATTTTGTGCAGTAGATACTATAGTATACTGTGAAATCAAGGTGCTCTACAATTGTCCAAGAATGCAATGTATCATGAGAGGACAAAACATATAAATGTTAGACTTCATTCATAAGGGATGTGTGAGTTCTAAGGAGGTGAATATGAAGAAGATTGATACAGATGACAATGCTGCTGATATTTTGACAAAGTCGTTGGCTGGTGCAAAGTTTCAGAAGTTTTTATGTGTGCTTGGAGTAGGTTAACTTCTATTACAAGGTGGAGATTGTTATATAGTGTAATAAAAGTTGCACTAGTTCAGGGACTAATTGTGTATATCTTTGTTAGTTGAGGGTAGTTTAGTGTTGACTGTGTAATTTGGTTGTTAATTGTTAGTTAACAATCTGTTAGTTGTTAATGAGATATATAGTGTGATTTAGGGGAAAAAAATACACCACACCGAAATCAATTTCTTGTAATCATTGAGTGAATCTTGAATGAATGTTCTTAATGTTCTAGTTCTTGAGTAATTGTTCTTCCATTGTTTCTCAATTTCTACTTGATTTCTTCAACACTCATGGTGGAGCTACTAGGTCCTAGTGGGTTCGTTCGAGCCCCATTTTAACAGTTAACCTCAATAACGATTTCATACAACTAGTTTTATACCCGTCCGGTGGTCGGGTGCTTACATATAATAATGTCTTAACTATCTCTTTATGTATTAAAACACTTTTTCTTTGAAACTAATGTAACTTGTTAGTATAATAACAACTAACTACATTAAAAAAACAAAACAATACAAATTAATAACTACTAAACGACTGAAATATGATAGTATGATGTTTAAAGTTGTTATAAAAGGCTATAATTTTGTTTCTATGTTATAAGAAAATTAGTAACTATAGCCCAAACAATTATTGTCGTTAAATGGTTGATCATTGATATGGTTCTATGCTATGATTTTAGAAATGAATACATGTCAACCTAGCATCATATTATAAAGGTCAACTGATAATGGTGATTAACTACACCTCACAAGCTAAAATGGAAATATATAAGAAAGTTGATTCATTTGGTACACATAAGATGACATTTGACCCATTTAACCCAATGGGCTCAGTTGAACCGTTTAGATTGTAGCTTTTTTTGTATTGCCATATAGCAATAACAAAATTTAGAAGTGTCATACAAAGACCACAAATACATTGTCATCTAAGAGAGAAACTCTTGCACATCCACACCAACCTAAAAAGACACTAACAAAGATAAACTCCATGTACTACTGATAGAAACATAAAACGAACAAACATTTCTTAATGCAAACGTAAGTACAAATACTCGTATACATGTCATTCACGATCATATGATTCCAGTGAATGTGTGACAACGACGTTGATCGCTGCAGCACGAACATAACACTCAGGGTTCTCAAACTCCTCCACATCCTCATCTTCTACACATCTTTCTACACGATCCTTCATCGATGTCATCCCTTGTCCACGAATCGCAACCGGTACGCACCCGGGAGGAAAGACCCTAACCGCCTCTGGATGTTAACATACCGTATCATCTAGCAGATCACAACACCGTTTCATAATAAAGGAGATGTTCTGTATACATCAATCGGCTCTCAAAAGCATACCTGAAATCGCCACCATAGATAATGAATCAGAGCAATACATTTACTTACATGTAAATTAAAAAAAAACAATCAAGATCACGTATTTTTACCATAATCAAACCACCTATTTTGACACATCCAGGATTCCCTTACAAATCTGATGATTATTGATATAAGAAAAAAAATGTAAACCAAAGAGATTCGATACTAAAAGAAACAAAATAATCAATAGTTGTAGAAAATGTATTCAAAATGCTTGTCACCTCTCAAATCTATCATATAAAATATTATCATAAGAATATAGCTTTTTGTAATATGTATTTCATCAACTATTTATACTCGTCAAAACAAAGAAATGTGACTTATACGAGTGTGTGTGGGGGTGTCCGGTTGCATGAGTAAGATATTCTTACGTGTATATATCGCATATATGGATCTCACATTCATTTGCTAGCTTTAGTGTGTGGAAAATTTTTCATCAACAAATAATATATAGTAGAAGAAACTAACTATTAACAAAAAAACTTATACAAAATCAGCAACTAAAACAAATAAATTAATATAAGGCGTACCTATGTCATTCTCTGCAGCATTGTCATTGGATTAAAAATGTCATTTTGGTAGAGTAACCATGGATGTGATATCAACACCTACATACTTCTGAGTGATTGTTGCGAGCCCTTAATAAAATAACAAATAATAACATACGATGAAAATGAAATCAGTTATCTCAAGGTGAAATTATATAGTAGAAGCACCTTGAGTCATTTTTAAGCTCAAAGATATACCATTTTCGAGAAGGCATGTTATCAAACACTTGGAGTGCATTAGTGAATCAATAAAAAGGAATACATAATAATGTACTCAATTATCTGAACAAAGACTACCCAATTGTGCTTCTGGTCATCTCCTTCTCAAACTAAATTAGGTTGCAACCAAAACACCCAAAATCGAGTCTTCATTCTGTTTACTCGAATAACTTTGTGTCGCACTTTGAAAGATTTAGAATCTACTTACAGGATTGATTAATTTCATAGTATTCAATTCCCACAGTTCCAAAATCAAACCAACCACCTATTATTTATCGTCATAATAAAATTCACAAACTAATCAAACAATTCGGAAGAAACAGGAATAAAGCATATGATTTAGGTTAGAGAAAGATGTATACCACCACGACGGATTGGTGAGTCGATAGGAAGGTTGCGGTTTTTTAGTAGAAGTTCTGATCGCTGACTACCTGATGGAACTTGTTAGCGCCCTTGTTGCCGGAACTTCAAATTTAGCCAGTTTAGAGAGGAATGAGGGAGAAGGGCTCTATTCATATGTGACCAGGGGCGAACATGGGGAGGGGACGCGCTAATTCTGAGAGAAAGCAAACGTGGGCAATCCGTGTGAAATCAAGCTTTCTGTTCGTAACCGCTCCGAAAATGGTGTAACCGTCGACTTTAGACGGTCCGGATCGAGTTTCAGCTTTTTTGATGGACAGGATCAAATCTGATGGCGGTTACACTAACCGGGAGTAATATTTATATAATTAAGTCCAGTACCTATTTTGAACAATAGAACATCCAACCTAAACAATTGAATATCTTAGTTTTTAGCGACATTCTTTAAACACTTTATCCAAAGTTTCAATGACATGGTGAGAGCTAGTGTCCACACTCTATCGCCTCAAATGGTCAAGGCTGCTCGGTCACCGGATGTCATAAGGCCTTCGATCGCCTCTAACCTGACAAATTCTAAACAACCCTAGTTCAGATTATTTGGTATATTATAGGTTTGTAGACAAGTGGATTAGATTTATATGTTTTATTATCTGATTATTTGGTTGATTATGTGATTATTTGAACGTTACTATATGTGTGTTTTAAGTTTAAATTTATTAGCTTTAAAACTTGTTGGTTGATTTAGGTATTAAACTGTAAAAACTACTATTGTTAGCATTAATGTTGATTTGTTTTTTTATTCTTATTATGTAAACTGACCAACCCGAACCAGATTAGCAAAATTAAAATTTCCAACCCCAGCAAAAAGAATTTCAGGATACACCACCAACCTTAATTAACGCCCTTTAAGATTAACATGATAACATCATATAATAATCTCAAGGTGTCTGATTTACCTTGATATTTATATTAGGGGATTTGCATATATATATGATGAACCGTCGAATACCACTGGGCTTAATAAAAATCTCATGTCTGATGGTATGATTAACGTAGGGTCTGCTGAATCATCTCGACACAAGTCACCCCATGCTTGAAGGAACGCCTGCAAAGACCAACATGATTAGTAAACATCTAACAGGTCTGTGGTTCTTTTGCATGGGAGCATGGTCTACCTGAGAGTCGTCTGTAAGCCCATCGCCTTTTGCACCGTAAGATGTTACATCAAAAGTGGCTGCACTCGCAGTTTTTGGGGTAAACACAATGTACCGAAAGCTCAACAAGACCACCACCAAGAAACCCTGCAAAGCGATCGAATGAGTACGGTCATAAGCACGCTGAATCTCATGAGAAAAGAGTGGTATTTTGTGGATGTGTTAAAATTTTCTATATGAGAATGATTTATATTATATTTATTTCAAGATAAGTACATTATTTGTCATTGTAGATGTGTGTATATATATCTTCTCGTATGTTTTATGTATATTAACTGATATATGTTACCATACTTATGGTCTAAGATTTTATAGGTAACTAACCTAGCTTCACGTATATTGATGATGTTAATCTTGAAATAAGTGGCTCGATTATTTAGTTGAAAAGATAAGTCAAACGCTAGAAGATTTTAGTTTCTTAAAATATAAAGTTTGTTTAGGTTAATTAGATATACATAGATAATCAAAGTCTTGATGTTATGATTAACCCCTAATATTTAAAAGTTAGAATTTGAGTATATAAATTAAATTGTTTTTCAACTTGAGCATAGTATAAATAGAGGCGTAAGGCTATTATAATATCTTGATCGATCATGTTGTAAGTTCTCATGAGAAAAGAGTGGTGGTAGGTGTTTATAACAAAATCATCGCTTATGATCAAGTTAATGAGTGTAACATATTTACTATATAATAATAATACTTAAAATGATAATATGATCCTTTATTTTTATCAAATCGCATCATGGCCTTTGGCTATTAATTTCTATTTAAGGAGGGTGCATTGATCAATCTGGACGGTTGGGTAATCGAGTTTCATTCCATCATTGCCTCGCCTTTGAGACTAAAGAACATGTACTATTAGGTGTTTCATCGTGAAAGAAATACAAGGTAATGTCTATAACTCGTGCGAATCGAACACGCAAGCACTTAAGAATTTGAGTCGAGTTCATTCAAACAACAGTGACTTAGATGGACGCAAAGGCAGTGATTTTAACAGGGATGTATCCGAGAATCCTAAAAAAAATTTAGGCCCTTGACGAGAGAAAAACTAGGCTCCTATAGAGAATTCTTGTTTTCTATTTTTTTTATATATGAGGAGGGTTAAAGGTTAACATTCTATTATTGTGATCAACATGTTAAATCTTCAAGATCAATTGAAATCATTATTATTTTTTGTTAAAATGACATTATTAAATTTATACAAAAATATGTTATTTTATATATGTGTAAATTCGTAAACGTAAAAAATCTTACATCTGTAAATATTTACAAGATGTAAGTGTAACTTACACTGGTGTAAACTTTTTTATGCTTAGGAATTTAAACATATACATAAAATAATATATTTTTATATATGTGTAATGATGTTATTACAATAAAAAGTAATAATTTTAATTGATCTTGATTAACACGATTATCACAATAAATAAGGGTTAATATTTGAACATTTCCCTATTATATATATACCCTATATATAGAGAGAAGAGATCAAATGAGAACTTACTTATTTTGAGAGAACTCTAAGAACCAATATGAGACACACATTTTCAATGACAAAACGGTAAATAATGATAACATAATAAAAACATTATAAAACAAAAAATAACATAAAAATAAAAAAAAATAAAATGACGAAATTGTTTCCCTTGTTCCCTCTTTTATAAAAAAATTAAAAGATTTATAAAAATAAAATAAAAAACTCATTTTTTACGAACGTCATTTTATACATATGTAATACCAAATTTTATTAAAAACCAAAAGAACTATTATTAAATAATCAAAAAATTTTTAATTCTTTTTATTTGATATTAATCATAATTTACTAACAAAGGTAATTTACTAACAAAGGCAAATTACTAACAAAGGCAATTAGGTAATTCTAAATTCCTAATTTCTAAGTAGTGGGAATCTAATAATTGTTCTTAATTAGTGACTTTGAATCTTCAAGTCTTGACTCAATTGTTGCTGATTTGAATTTGGTAAACTGAAATTTATTATTCAAATGGTTCTTTTCATATAAAGATAAGGCTAATGTTTTTCATTTATGTTATATATATGCTATTTGCACATATGATGGCAAAACAATGGATGAAGATGTTGGAAAACCATGAACAGAATCAACGGATGCCTACATGCATATAAATTACTAGATGCATTAATCATGATTATAAAATTATGCAATAACGAACAAGTGTGAATATACGCTAATATGCAACCAAGAATATGTGTTTATAATTTTTTTACGAACGGTAACTTTCATTAAAAATGGCAAAAAAACCCGGCAAAACCCAAGAACTAAACAAACATCTACACGATATTGAAATTACACCAATCTGACCAAGAAATAGACCTATGATTCGATCTACTCTTGAACCACTACAAAGATTTCGCTTATTAGCGGCGACAATTGTCGCCGCAAATAGTCCACTTTGTCGTCGCTAATAGTATTAGTGGCGATCTGTCGCCGCTATTGAGTCGCCGCTAAAAGTTTGTCGCTAATGATTGAAAAATCGCCGCAAATGATGTCGCTGCTAATGAGATTATTAGCGGCGACAACGTCGCCGCTATTGGTCACTGTTTTTTTTGTTTTTATATTTATTTATTTCCAGTTTCACAAACCCATACACATATAAAAATAAATCTGGATTTCCCAGAAACACAAATGTAGTATAAAAAGTTTAAAGTTCATAAACGACATACAATGTTTATATATAAACATGAAGTAGCTAGCTTAAATATTTTGTTTAACTAAACATAAAACTGCCAAAAAAATTCGAACTAGTCATCCGATCTACTTTTCATCCCCTTGTCCGAGTTATCTTCCTAAGCTTGATTTGAATCCTTTTTCGAATGTCAAGTTGTGATAAAAAAAGTTGGATCTTGAAACAAACTTGCAATTTGCACCTACAAAGAAAGTATACATTATATAAGTTATTGCATTTGGTAAAGTATATATTATAAGGTAACATATTCAAGTTTAAGTATATCAAGTGTGTTCGGCACATTTGGATCCACTTAAACTAAAACCTAGTTCATTTAAGGGTATTTTAGTTTAAACGAGTCAAAATACTAAAACACACTTGATATACTTAAAAACATATTAATTTGAGTTAAAACGGAGCAAAATATCACTAATGAACTATAATAGACTTAACACATCCAACTTTAAGTCTATTAAAGTTCATTTGAGTCATTTTAATCCATTTAAACAAAATTAAAATGTTTTTAAGTATGTCAAATGTTTTCTTCTCATTTTGACCATTTAAAATAAAAACTAGATAATTTTAGTAAATACGAGTCAAAATGTCACAAATGAACTTCAATTGACTTAACACATCTAACTTTAAGTCTATTAATGTTCATCCATATCATTTTGACCCGTTTATATCAAATAAAAAGGTTTTTACGTATGTCAAGTGTACTTGACTCATTTTAACTCATTTAAACTAAAACCTAGATCATTTAAGTGTATTTTAGTTCTAATGGGTTAAAATCACCCAATCACGCTTGATGTACGTAAAAATATCATAAATTGAGTTAAAATGGGTCAAAATGTTACAAATGAACTTTAATTGATTTAACACATTCAACTTTAAGTCTATTAACATTAATCCATGTCATTTTGACCCGTTTAATCTTGAATTAAAACATAGATCAGAAACTAACTACTTTACTTCAAACTTACAAAATACACAAATACATTTCTCAACTAAGTATAAATTCAAGCAAAAGTTGAGGCTATGTCATAAATCATCCTATTTAACTACTTTAACAACTTTTAGTTAAAATTATGCATATTCATTTCTCAACTAAGCACCAACTCAAGCATAAATTTGATCGGTTCATGTTAATCAGCTTGTGTGTCAAAGAAACTTCTAAATTTCTATGATATGATGGCTACAAGAACAATAGCAATAACATTGAGCCAGATCCATAGCATAACAGAAAGAGCATAAATTTAAATTTACCTCAGTTGTGAAATCGAAAGCTAGCTCTACACGAATTCAAACAAATAATCAATAGCCTGCAAGATGATGGTCTTTGAACAACAAATTCTACATAAAAAACTAAAAACCAAATCAAAAATAAGAACCAAATACAAAATTAAGATCAAACCTGAAAATACAGCAGAGGAGGTCGAGGGTAGCAGCAGGAGGTTGAAGGAAGTCGGAGGTTGAGGGTGGAGGTCGGAGCAGCAGGTCGACGGGGGCAACAGCAGAGGAGGTCGAGGGCGTGTAACGAGGGAACAGATCGGAGGTTGGAGGGTGGACATCAGAAGTCGGAGGTTCAGGGTGGAGGTCGGAGGTCGAGGGTGGAGGTCGCCGGAGGTCGCGCAGAGAGCTGCTAAGGAAAGAATGGAGGGAATAATGAGCAGGGAGGGAACAAATCGCAGGTTTTATGTTTTGAGCAACAGCGGCGACATGTCGCCGCTAATGGTGTCGACATTATTGCCTTTGTACGATGAAACGTACGCCGTTAGATTTGTACACTAATCAACGACCAGATCTAATGAATTCACATTGAAACGGATCGACTATCATTAGCGGCGACATGTCGCCCCAATAGAGTCGCCGCTAATAGTGTCGCCGCTATTGGCCATTGTCACCGCTAATAGTGTCGCCGCTAATAGTAACATTTCTTGTAGTGAACCATAGAAAACAAAGAGTCTTCACGTCCCCAACAAGGTTGCTGATAACGACCACCTTACCTTCAAACTTCACTTCATTCCTAGCCTTCCATAACTGCCAGCCCATGATTAAAACAATACCATAGAAAATCTCCTTCTTGATCACCCCATCTAACCTAAAAGAAATGTGAAAATCCAAGAAATCTTTGACCGAGAAACCGTAGAGAAGAGGAACACTGCACCAAGAACTAATTGAGCTCCAAACCACTACAGCCACCCCACAACCTGTCAAAATATGCTCTATGGAATCCTCTACAGCGTTACACAAACAACAGTCCACCGAGCCCACCTCAATGTTCCTTCGGTGAATAGCAAGTAAGGTAGGCAGACGGTCGAGCTCTGCTCTCCACATACAAATACACACCTTGCTAGGAACCCATCTCGGCCATTCATTTCACTTTTTCAAGTCTGAATAAGAGGGGAAAACTCTCCCTTAACGGACCATTACCATAATACCATACCACCAATCTGTCCAAAATATTAATGAGTTTCCCATCCCCTACCACCCCCTTCAAAAGATTACCGAGACAAGACCCAGACAACCTCAAACTGCACACCACCGAACCAATGGATTTCCACACTCCACCGAGCTGTTTGTTTACCGGAATGCATTCCCAGCTACTTCTGTACTGATGGAGGGCAGTGATGAATCTAGCCCACAACATCCCACCTTCATTCTTGTATCTCCAAACCCATTTAGAAATCAACGCTACATGTTGAAAGTATAATTATCTTAATCTATACATGTGTGTCTAAGTATAAGTTAAACTAGTGGGTCATTTATGTAATTAGTAGAAAGTTAACTTAGTGTCTAGTATGTAAAGTGTATGTATGTATAGGGGTTTAGTATATCAAAGCCTAAACATATTAACTACCAACATAGGGTATATATGTGTATCAAAGTGTCTGTAATCAGTCATTCATTCATAATCAATCATATGTATATTGTTCATCAAGTTTCTCTCAAAGTTCCATATTCATATTCAATCATCAAATCAAGAGCCTGAAGAACCTAAAGGGCCAACAATTGGTATCAGAGCCTAAGGCTCGAATCTAATCGATGATTTGTTCTTGAATTTGCAATCGAAACCAAAATCGATTAAGTGATAAATCGATTTCAGACCAAAATCGTTTTAGAAGACCCAAAACGATTCAGACCACAACAAATCGATCATAATAATCGATTCAGTGTTGTTAAATCGATTCAGGAGTGAAATCGATTCAGATAAATCGTTTCAGAAGGGTAAAAACGATTCAGAGAACAACAAATCGATCCGATAATCGATTCAGTGTTGTTAAAATTGATTCAGTAATTCAGTCGTGATTGTAGAATACAAGAACAATACAAACAGAAAAGTATCAAATCGATTCCGTTAAATCGATTTAGAAAGAAGAACAACAAATCGATCAGAATAATCGATTCAGTGTTGTAAAACCGATTCTGTTACGTCGATTCAGAACCAATACAAGTCGATTCCGTTTCAAATCGACTTAGACCAGAGAAGAAGAAGGCTTTGAATAATTAGAACAATCGACGGAGTCAGAAAAGATTAAAATTGATTTCACAAAGAAAATTGATTCGGTATTGTTGTTCACAAGTGGTGAATCAAATTCAAAAGGTTTCAAAGATTCAGAAACAAATCAATTCAGTTAAATCGATCATAACAAATATCCAAAATTGATTTCAGAATAAAAATCAATTCGGTAATAGTACGAAGGAAAGAAAGAAAACATACTGGTCGCGGTTGCGAGAGAGGAATAGACCGTTTCCGTCGATTTGTGAACCAGAAACGCCGATTGAGTGTAGATTTCATGTCGTGTTAGAGAACCCAGGAACCAGAAAAAAGAAGAATGATTGAAGGACTGTCGCGACCAATATCATCGTGAACCACCAAAAGAAGTAACCAATTGGTTCAACATTGAAGAAGGAAGGAAGGGGCTGGTGCCCTGTTCACCGTAAAGATAAAGAAGAAAAGGAACTCTTTGCCCTAGTTTGGTTGTTCGTAAGTTTAAAAGAAAGGGAAAATGGATTTTGCCCTAGTTGTGTTTTATCGTAAGTTTCAAAAGGAAAAGAAGAAAGTTTTTATTCAAATTTTGTTAAGTGCAAAAGTCAAAGAAAGAAAGTGGAATCATGACCACAGGGAGAAAAAAAGAAGAAAGATATTTATAGCATTTTAGTTATTGAAGTCAAAGTTGAAGAAGATTTACAAAATTTGTGAGTTCTTATTTCCTCTGTTCAAGAAACTGAAAGGATTTAAAAAATTGTCATCAAAAGAGATTGAAAACAAGTATTGTTCGTTGGTTACGTCATAATAAATTTGAGATTGAAATTTAAAGGATTACATTTTCAAGAAAGTTATATTTGAGGAATCAAGTTTGTTGTTAGAAGAAAACCGACGTCAAGATGACAGAAGAATTATCGACGGGTTCTAACAAAAACGCAATGGTAATACATAAAGATGTGAATTCATTTTCTCAATTCCAATGTCCCGTTTTAAAATCGACAAACTACACTATATGGTCAATTCGTATGAAAACCATATTCAAGGCAAATGGATTATGGGAAATGATAGAACCTAGTGCTAATACGCAACCCGATGAAAAGAAGAATATGACGGCAATTGCATATTTATTTCAAGCACTACCCGAAGATATGACATTACAAGTTGCAAAATATGAAAGTGCAAAAGAAATTTGGGATGCACTTAAGACAAGACATGTAGGTGTGGATCGAGTACAAAAAGCACGTCTTCAAACACTCAAAACTGAATTTGAGTTACTATGGATGAAAGAAGAAGACACTATATATTCATTCACCTCAAGGCTTAATAGTATCGTCACTAGAGCAAGTGGTCTGGGATCAACGTTTGATCAACCAGCTTTAGTACGAAAACTCCTAAACTCTGTACCTAAAAGGTTTTTTCAAATAGTAGCAACTATTGAACAGTTTGTTGATTTAGAAGCAACAACACTAGATGAAATAATTGGAAGATTAAAAGCATTTGAATAAAAAACAAATCTATTGAATAAAGGTCAAGTGGACAATCAAGAAAAGCTTTTGTTCACCCGTCAAGAAAACAAGTCAAGTCGTGGAAGAGGTAGTTATCATTCATCACGTGGTCGAGGCCGTGGTAGATTTAAACAAGAAGAAAGAGGAGAAACTATATCACATGAAAGCTCTAAAGAAAATGATGATAACTGTCACACCCCAAAAATTCCAGCGAAAGGTCACGTGACATGGTGATAACGGAAGTTGGAATTATTCTAACAATTATAGTCAAATATTAACAATCAAACAGTTGACTACAAAGGATTAGACCTTTACACGTTTTTAAACAAAACATAGTAAAATTTAGGTTTATTTATAATCATCTTGTTCTGTCAAGTGACAACATTAGAATTTCACAACAGGTAATCAACTGACATGTTTGACCCTCCAAAGACTCATTCCGTTAACTCCAAACAGAGCTTACCTACAACCCTGAAAAGCATGAAAAATACTAGTCAACATAAAGTTAGTGAGCATTCGGGTTTTAAAACTTTATAACAATCAGTTTTCAAAACCGTTATGATATAGCGAGATAATATACCTAACATAGACTAGCTAGGTACTATGATAACAATCAGTTCATAAGTCCATAATCAAGCCAAGAAACACGTCGTTGCCCCACAACAGTCCAATCATATAAACTCCCTCGCCACATATCCTGACCAGCGTGACTGGTCGCGAGAGCGGGCCCTTCTAACCCGATAGATCTACCAGTATAGTCTGCGGCCTCATTCCCGAGGTTAATGATTATGGGGGGATTTAGGGCTCAATAGTCACACACTTATACTATTGACCAAACTTATACCGTCATAAATATATTATCCTCGTTTTACTCATCATGTAAATAAAAACAGTTTACCATGCTTTTCCCCCAAAACAGTTTAAATAAAACAATATTTAATAAAATGGGGCCGAAGTACTCACCTTAGCCACACACTTAGATTTATCTTATTTGGATTTAGACGTCATTTTTTGGAATATTAGAATCATCAATCTAAATTCCATGCTTGATAATCAAGTGCATGCTATTGTTAAAATGATAAACTAATCATGCTCCTATTTGGCTTAACAAGTCATCTAGCGTGTTACTTCACACGTTACGAGTTTATTGGATTGAGGTTTTATTATTTGCGTGCATTACTCTTTAGATTATTGTTAAGTATTAATACTTACGATTCCTCTTCGACTTGATTGAAGTCGTTTGGTATTACTTATGCTTGATAATTAGTGTTTGTACATATACACACACTTCATCAAACAATTCATCTTTATTGATATGGCTCAAGTATAAGTCTTTGGATTTTCATATTATTTCTTTCGTCTTTACCAAGATATCATGCTCGTCCAAATTATTGAATTTTGTTTACAATTTTTGTAAGTATAACTTCGTTGGTTTTTATATTAATAAAACAATGGTTAGTTTTACATAATTTATAGATCATTTGAAAACTCGTCAAATCTGTTCGTACACGTTTATTTAATAGCCATAAGACTCTTCATAAAAATCTAATATATATAATGTGTATATATATATATATATATGTTTGTTAATAAAAGTCCATTTAACCTATTTAAGTATTTATATATATAAAATTATTTTTCTTCAATTCAAATTATTATAAAATTCAAGAGTCGTATTTCACTTTATACAACTTTATTACAATGTCCTATATTTATACAATACACGTTATATTTTAATTTATATGATTTTTTCTTAAATATAACAAGTTAGTTATATCTATGTGTGTGTACATATTTTATCTCATTTAGTTATATTTTATAATTATCATAAACGTATTTTATCACTACGTTTATATTTAGTAGCCGCACTCGTCCCACTCGTTTGACACAATATACGAATATTAAACACTCGGTTTATACCTTTCGCGTTCGATTCGCATATACGAATCTTCTTGAAACCGACATGCAATGAGAACCGAATACACCATTTTGTTCGTTTTTCCATCACGAACATTTCCTTGGTCTCGAATCATCCATGCAATTCAAAAATGTTACGATTCCACGGTCCAATCTCCGGGGAAAATGAACAAGTTTTGGGACAGCCGCTTTTCAAGTAGAAAATTCCGATCAGTCATGTTTGTGGACAGAAAAATCATATCTCTGAGTATTATTTTGAAAACTGACCGTTAGATGTTAAGACGGGTATGTTAGGTATAACATATCAAAAATTAGAAACATTCAACGGTCAGATCTTCGGGAATCGTCCCATCTATGATAGTGCGCATGCACATCATTTTCTGGACAGATTATAAAACTCGACTTTTAGCATCTTTAACGAAAGATTCAGGGAAATCGAAGCTTACCATCACGTTCGTAGCGTCGAAAAATGATTGTATGGTGAAAACGGGACTTCGACGGTCGCCGGATCGCCGCTCGCCGCGGCCGGACCACCGTCGGACCGCCGCCGGACCGCCACCGGACCACCGCCGGACCACCACTGGAGGGTGGCTGGAATTCCAGCTCTCTCTCTCTCTCTCTAAAAACACACTTAAGTATGTGTAAAGTGTGAAGAGAATGAAAGGGGGGTGGGTTTATATAGAGGTTGAATTAACACCGGTAAATGTCTGTTGCTCCGTGTCGGCTGGTATCGCGTACAAATCTGACTTATATCACACTTTTATTTTAGTTTTTTTTGAAAACTTATGACTTATAAATGTATCAGATACTCTCGGAAAATTTGTTTCGTCTAATATTACGTATTCGGTGACAAACCGGCGCGGTGCGCGTTAATATCGCGTATTTCACACGTTTAACCGTTTTGAGCATTTTCTCACACCGAATGTGAATATTATAATTTTATTAATTACATAAAATAATAATAAGTGTGTAATAATAGTTTGTTCGTAAATTTAGGCATCCGAACCGCTTGAACTAACAACGTTAACGTATGTGTGTTTTATGCGGTTTTATCGATTTTGCACGCGCCATAGTCGTTAGGCGCTCGGATAGAGTTTCAGAATGATTGTTCGATTAGAATAATAATATTCCATAGACATGACACTAGAAGTTTCGTGTTCCGATAGGAACTGGCTATCTACCGCGTTAACCGTTTATCAGTCTGAATATTCATCTGCGAGGCTCAATGATCATCGTTATGACTTGGGATTATCAAGTCGGGGTTCAGATGAACCTAAATTCCTTATTGGGTCTTACTGGGCCTCGTGTGTCCAGTTCGTTGGGCCATACTTCAGTTACCGAATTTTGAGGGTTGTCACATTCTCCCTTCCTTTTAGAAATTTCGTCATCGAAATTAGTTAAAAAATTAGTTGAAGAAAAATTTGAATGATCTAGTTACTGAATCACTCATTGACATATTCTAAGAGATCATAGGAATCAGGTGGTTAAAATCATTGGTATGCGAGGTTTGGAGTTTCAATGCTTGAGTTTGTACGCTCCGCTTTGGTAGAATTTAAGGAGTTCATGGTGATCTACGCTTTTCTTACGGATCATACCTCCTTCAGCATCACATGATTTTTAAACCGAAAAAGGGATCGGTTGATGAGTCCATTAGATAGATCACTCAAGCACTTCGAATGTGTCAATGTCTTATCGTTATAATTAACCAATGCGTTGACTGAGTGTAACCTTATAAGAGAGGGTCAGAGAGTACCATAGTTGTGAAACACAACTACAACTCAATCTAAGGCTTAAGTCCGCCAATTAAGCTTTATCCAATCCAATTCAAATCGAATTTTGCTAGACTAAACAGGTGTGCATCGATATCTAATGCAGAATTCTTAAACTACCAGTGAGTGTGGCCGATTATCTTTGTCGGTACTGGCAGCATTTATCTGATTACACCTTAGTCCTATGGTAGTCGTTGCTACCCTTGGCTTTTAGTATAAATTCTTTCATCTGAATTAAGATTTTTCTTGTTAAGATTACGTTAGTCAAGAATATAGTCAAGTTATCCTAGTTGGATCGTAAGGGTTTAAGCAAGTGCTATAACACGTTCCAGCTTTAACCCTGTTTCAGGATACATTCATCTCGGCTTACGGATTATCGATTTGCTAGACCAACGTACGAAGTAACGTGGTTTACAGATTCAAATTCATTCGTAGCATTTAGTGTCAACGCCTTAACTCTAAAGGTTTAGGAAATGGATTTGATGGAAATAGCATCAGTTTGCATGTGATCTTACATTTTCCCATCGTAGGGGCTTAACATGCATTCCTTATTAGTACTAAGTTTCAAGAATTATATCTTAGACTGAGATGATAAGTATGAAAGACATAAACATGATCATTGTTAGAGTGGCATTTAAGATCTACTAACATGAGGGAGGACTTCTTCCAAAGCATGGTCATTTCAGGTACAAGAAGTGAATGTCCGAGGTCACTACTCACGAGTCATAAGGTTATTGGTGAAACAACGTCAATATCTCTTGAATTTTATGGAGGTTCGGTTGTTGAAGCAAACTTTCTCTCGATCGGTTAGGATAGAATACAAACAAAACTTTCTCTAGAAACTTCAATCTCAATCATTTTAGAGAATGGCAGTCTATTCATCCCTGAGTATGAAATCACACTTGAATATCTGTATGATTTATCACTCATAGAGTAGGCACGAGATAGACTTTGCATCTATAGATCTAGTGTTTATCAAAACTAAGGCACTCACTTATTTCGAATCAATTTTACATACTGCCGCTAGTGTCGCATGATTAGAGAATACTATCTCGAGGCTTCAATTAAGGAGTTGCACATCACTCACAGTCAGGAGAAGTTAATTTGTAGTGAATACAAAGTCACAAGACTACAATCGTGAAATTGGTAGTAATTAATGAAAGAAGGAAAAATGACATCTTTCAGAAAAGAACCAATTATAAGGGTTGCACACGCGTGCATCACCTTAAAAATCAAGTGCTTCTGCTTACGGGTCGCATAATTTGTTTTTCTAGATTTATCTTAATTCCTTTAACTCACTCCCGAGTGGTGGTAGTTGTAACTTAAAAAATTTGTGTATGTGGAAACAAAGCTTGCGATTGGTGCTTAAACAAAGATTAGCACTTGCTAGCCATGCGAGCGGACCAATCAACAACACTTGATCATTTATCTGTAGTGATTTAGAAAAGATATCACTATATAGATAGTCATAAAGTGACTAGAGGTTAGGGAAAAAAATTCTCATTAAGATGACAGGATAGGTCAAATTCAAATATCAGACCGTGAGATCAAAATTCTGTTGAATAACTATAAGTTATCGAAGATAGTTATAGAGTGGTTCGAGATTAAGGAATCAATTTAATCAAGTTAATACTTATTGTTGTTTATTGCTAAATTACGATTAAGACACAATATCCATTATGAATTTATGATTTTTAAATTCTTCCTGTAATAGGTAAGGGTGAATCATACTTTTACGCCTTTCTCGTCCGAATGTCCTTCAAAAGACGCTCTCAATTCAGATACCTAACGACTTGTCAAGTCGTCATACTCACAATCAAGATATCATATATCTGATTTGTTTATTGCATTATTTTCATTAAGTTAAGCATTATTTGGCACAATGAAATTTTTCCAGAACTTACAAGTACTATAATTCACATTTACGTAGGCCAAAATGTAACTGCCAATTATTTTACTCGATCATTCTAGTATTCTTCCATTACGAGTCATAATGAAATTTTTTTGGGTTTTGTAGTTCTTATTTTCCTTGTTTGACTATTCGTATCTTTAGGTCACTCCCTAATTATTAAAATTTCCAGTCATCAACAACCTATTGTTAACAACAAGTAATTGAGAATGGTTTAACCATTCTTTTCGTCAAGCTGGGACGCACGAGAGGTGATCCAGACTTCATACCTCTACTAACAGTTGAGTAGATTAACTAAACTTCTACTGGTCATTAATTTCAACAAACTTACAATCCTACAAAATTTTCAACATACTGGCCTAGATCTAACAAGTGATCCTAGGCTAGGCTTTATCCCATTGTAAACAAGTGTATTACTATATTACACCCTATCACCCTTAATTCAAATTTTTAGTTCAGTTAGTTAATCAAATTCAGCGAAGAGGGATTCTAATCATTAAATCTATACTTTGGTCTTATCACGACATGACACATGTAGTTGCTACTTGCAGGTAATAATGTAATCAATTACAGAAAACTAGATGCATATGCATGCCTTATGATCAAACTAGTTTCCCTGGTCAAGGTCAAAACCGAACCCTGCTATTTCATATAATGCAAATAATTAATCGCCCATACTCATCATGTCACATGCAGGTTAATCCGTAAATGCTTTCGACAGTCTAGGTGCTCTCTTGACCCATAATGTGGTTCTGATTAAGATATATTTATCTTTCTTTCATAAAGTAGCAAATTATTGGCTTAATGGATCTAGTAACACTTAGTTTTGTTATATTTCCATCTTGTATTCTTATGCCTAAGTTAACATATTATTATCCTTATTAAATAAAAATTAATGCATGTGAACAAGATCAAACATTAAATTCTTACATAAAAGTGTCTTCTCTCTCTTAATTTTAAAATATGTTCACTTACTTACTAGGTACATTACCTAACCTATCACAACTGTTGGCATCTGACTATTTGACTTAATTTGTATACCACATTATTTTCTTATCTAGGTTTAAGACTAAGCACTATTCACACCTAATATCACATTAGTATAGGCATAATAACTTATAATCTAAAATAAAATAAAATAAAGAAGGAACAGGAAAATGTGCTACTCATGGAACTTAAATCTAATCCTCGGGATTAGTCACAAGCACTGGAGAATCTTGGGAAGGCCTAGTGGATTCGAGTAATGATGGACCCTTAGTACTGCTGCTAATGTCTGGTATGTCATCTTTGTTCATCCGATCAGATATCTACAAAAAATAATATACTTGTACTTATTAATCTAACATAATACACTATCTTATTCTAAATCAACAGATAAATAAAGTCTTAGTTGTAGCTACTTATGTCAACCCTACGCTTCTACCTAGCGTAAAGCTCAAGATACGAAACTGTCTTTGGAGTCATGAAAACTTTTAAAGGTTATAGTCTAGATTTTTCTCTTTTAGAAAAACTTTCTAGTTCGCTATAACCATTGGTTCTGATACCAACTTCTGTCACACCCCAAAAATCGCAGCGGAAGGTCACGTGACATGGTGATAACGGAAGTTGGAATTATTCCAATAATTATAGTCAAACGTTAACAATCAAACAGTTGACTACAAAGGATTAGACCTTTACACGTTTTTAAACAAAACATAGTGAAATTTAGGTTTATTTATAATCATCTTGTTCAGTCAAGTGACAACATTAGAATTTCACAACAGGTAAATTTAGGCATTCGAATCGCTTGAACTAACAACGTTAACGTATGTGTGTTTTATGCGGTTTTATCGATTTTGCACGCGCCATAGTCGTTAGGCGCTCGGATAGAGTTTCAGAATGATTGTTCAATTAGAATAATAATATTCCATAGACATGACACTAGAAGTTTCGTGTTCTGATAGGAACTGGTTATCTACCGCGTTAACCTTTTATCAGTCTGAATATTCATCTGCGAGGCTCAATGATCATCGTTATGACTTGGGATTATCATGTAGGGGTTCAGGTGAACCTAAATTACTTATTGGGCCTTACTAGGCCTCGTGTGTCCAGTTCATTGGGCCATACTTCAGTTACCGAATTTTGAGGGTTGTCACAATAACTATGAAGGAAATAAAAGATATCCAAGGAACCAAAACAAATCCACATTTGATAAAAGTAAGATAAGATGTTATAATTGCAGTGATCAAGGACACTATGCAGCAGAATGTCCTAAATCAAAACATAAAGAAGAAGAACCGTATCTCATAATGGAAGATGAAGATCCAGTTCTTTTATTAGCACAAGTTGAAGAAGATTATAATAAAAAAGAATGTGAAGACAAAGGAAAGCTTGTTTGTGTTAAAGAGAAAGTTCAAGGGATCAAAGAAGAAGATGTTGAAGACATGGATTAAGAAATTAGGGGGGAATGTTGAAAGTATAATTATCTTAATCCATACATGTGTATCTATGTATAAGTTAAACTAGTGGGTCATTTATGTAATTAGTAGAAAGTTAACTTAGTGTCTAGTATGTAAAATGTATGTATGTATAGGGGTTTAGTATGTCAAAGCCTAAACATATTAACTACCAACGTAGGGTATATGTATGTATCAAAGTGTCTGTAATCAATCATTCATTCATAATCAATCATACGTATGTTGTTCATCAAGTTTCTCTCAAAGTTCCATATTCATATTCAATCACCAAATCAAGAGCCTAAAGATCCTAAAGGGCCAACACTACGTTCATGTCTTTGAGTCTAGTAATACCCAGACCACCCCACTCTCTCGGGGACGCCACTCTATTCCAAGCAACACAATTAACATTAGAACCGCCCGTTGACCCTCCCTAAAGAAATCTTCTCATATACTCCTCCAACTTATCGATATATATAACGAGTAGTAATAGTTGGGAAGGCTAGAAAGAACTGATTTAATCAAAACCACTCTCCCTCCGATCGACAACCACGAAGCTTTCCAAAGGGATAGACGAGATTCAAACGTATTTATGATCTGGTTCCAACTACTAACCTTGTTCATGTTAGCACCTATAACAAGATCAACATAAACGAAAGGGATCTGACCATGACCGCAACCAATTAATTAACTGTGCCATATTCTCGACAACACAAGGCTGAACCCTACACCCGTAGACCATAGACGTTGATAGATTGATCTTTAGACCGGAAACAATATGAAAGACCCGTAGCAGACGGGTAACTTTAACCGCACAGCCATGCCCCCACTCCCCCAGGATCATAGCGTCATCCGCATAAAGAAGGTGCGAAATCATCGGTCCGTTATTAGGAATTTCGACCCCCCTTGATGACACCCTCCTTACAAGCCTTCTTCCAAACACCTGAAAATGCTTCCATAACCAGCAAAAAGATAAACGGAGAAAAAGGGTCGCCTTGACGTAAACCTTTATGGCATTTGAATTCAAACGTTGGCGAGCCATTGACAAGGACTGAAGCGTAAGCGGACTCCAAAATGCCTCTAACCCAAGCCTTCCATCTAGCTGAAAAACCCATTTGGTCCATGATCGGTAATAGAAAATTACAGTTTACATTGTCATATGCTTTCTCAAAATCCAATTTCAACATGAAGATCTTCTTTTTAGCCTTTTTCGCCCAAGAGATAATCTCATTCACAATTAAGGGCCCATCAAGAATAAACCGATCACTTAAAAACGCCGACTGGGCATCCGTCACCAATGACTTCATGACCAACTTAATCCTTTATTAAACGGAGAAGTATGTGTTTATAATTAGTATAAGCATCAATTAGTTTACTAATTTAATTACGTATACACGTTTATTTTTAATGTAAAATATTACATATCTAACTACATATTTTGAAAAGCGTTTATGCATATTGTTCATTAATGCACTAAAGCAACAAGGTCGTTTTGAACTTTAAATAGATTTTTCGATGCATTAAAGGTTAGAACCAAATGAGAGACTACAATGATGTTTTCTTAGCTTTATATGCAATAAATTAAAAAGCAGAATGAACAAAGTATCAAATTAAATTTCCTCACATCAAATTAAATTCAACTTTTTTGAAAAGTTCTCATGTGCAAACTAATACGTTTACGAATGAACTTATTGTCATTTGTTGAAATATATATCTAATTTCAATTCAATGTCAAACAAGTGTTTATATATATGTTCTTTAATTGTTGTTTTTTTTTTGTTTACATGATGATCTCATGTGTTGTTGGGCTCGGAACAAGTTGAAGTTGAAAGCGGTCGAGGTCGAGAGTTGAAGGTTTAGCTACTGTTGCAAGTTTTTTGAAAAGTTGAGGGGTTTATTTGTCAACTGGTCAGAGTCCGTTGATATAAAAAAGGACTTGATTACTCGGTGAATAAAAAGCACTGTCACATACACAACTTCTATTGGCCCTAATCTTCACTCTAGTCTTCGTATAGCAAGAAGATTAGCATCTTCTTGGTATGATCAGGGGGTTTAAACCAGTTCCTACGTCTACTTGTTCTGATCGATGTCTGATTGTCAACAAGGCACATGTTCATCTTCGTGTTATCATCACACACGAGTTTCTTTTGGTCACATGATTCAACCATCATCTTCCCTATTATCTTGTTAGGTTGATTAGAGATTGTTTGTGCCTGCTGTCATCTTATTCTTTGTTGTATTAGTTCAGAATTTGGGTTTTTACAATTTGTTTGGAAATATAGAGTAGGGATTTTTATGTTCTTGACATGGTATCGGAGCTTTAGGCTCTTAGTTCTTTGTTTTCCGCTTATTTGGTTGAAGTATTATGGGTTCTTATTGACTAGGGTTCATCTATCATCTTCAATTGTATGTTCTGTTCCTGATTAGGGCTTGCATTGACAGTAAGAAGATCTGGTTTATCTGTTAGGGTTTCCTCGTCACCCTTTTCTAGAGACAGAAACATACCAACAAACATACACTGTCTATGAAAATGGGTATCTGCCTCTGGCGATCTCATTGATGTTCAACTTTTACAATTATCCGACATGAATTGATGATTTGGTACCTCTGGTCTGAAAAAGGATTGTGCAAGATCCAATCAAGCTTCTTTTGACTTCTTAGATGATGTAACCTTAGAAACTAACCATGGAGATGAAGGTTTTGAGTGCCTGATTTACTGCGAATCCTTCACTGTTATTGAAAAAGTGCTTTATGTTTTCTGGTGCGGTCACACCCTCTATAAGAACTGTGTACTCGGGATTCCAATGGTGATAGTATCATGTCATATTCATCTTCGTGTTGGGATATGTTCTCGTGTCTTATTGGTCATGGAAACGGTTGGACCTCTAAGCAGATCACCCAGGCTAACACCATGATTAGCATGAGCACCCGTTACCTGGATCATAATCAAGATCCTACAAATTTCAATGCAGATGGACTCCATTCACCTTTTGTATGTTCAGCTATTTAGAGAGAGGTCTTGGGGTATTCGTGGGTATATAATTGTTACCGGACCAGTGGTTAGTTATCATGGTTGTGGGGTGTGATCTCAGGTTGGTTTGTGAAGTAAAATTCTAAAGGTTGTTTCTTCACAGCAAACTTGCAGCGAGGGTCTGCTGTATCTTGAATCTTCCAGATCATTATCCGTAAGTTCTTCTAAACCATTCATGGTTATGTTGTCCTTTTCAATTGTAGTTTATTGTCACATGCTTGTTAAGATTGTTAGACATTTTTTTCTTGGGCTAGATACTGATTATCTGTGAGAGACATACTATCATTTTATATGTTGCATTGTTATGTGCTGCATATTTCTATATGGTTGATTTGCTTTCTAATATCTTATATTTTAGTTGTTGGTTCGGTTTTTTTATAGCCTGTTTATTCTTATTTTTAACTATGTGTGTGTAATTTCACATATAAATAAGACTGAAGAAGCATGACTATAAATTGGGCATTATTAAATGCAAAGGGAATTGATAGCTTAGTTTTTGCATACTATGTATGTGAGTTGTTTAGATTTCACTGTGTGACAATCTTAGTTTGTTCAGTATAATTTTGTAAAAAGTCTGTCCCTAGTTCAAGGTTGTGTTTAGTGCTTAAGATGAGTGTAATTCTTTAACTAACCATTTTTAAGGCCTTTGTTATTGACTTGAAGTTCTGTTAAGGATATACTCTGTCTTGATGATGGTTTTAATTCCATTACAAAATCCATTTTAGTTTTCTTTTAGTTGTTTGATAAACTTGTGATTTATGATACGATCTTTATGTGAGAAAGAATTTGGATTCTCTGAATTTAAACCATTTTTAAACTCTTTATGAGGCCTTCAAAGTATGATGTGTTTTTGCTGAAGGATAAATGTAACACCCGACCTCTCATACCACCAATATTGTCCGCTTTGCCCATGAGAAGCTCACGGATTTGCTTTTGGTTGCCCAGGTGAAAACTTCCCAGGGAGGTCACCCATCCCTGGATTGCTGCCACCTGAGCACGCTTAACTGTGGAGTTCTCCTCTCATCCACAGCCAATACGCCCAAAACGCGTTGTTGATATTAAAGGCCAGACATTCTTTATGAACCAGGAATCTCTCCTGTCCACGGCCGATGTGGGATATGTGTAGGGTGTCACAAGCACCCCCTGTTTGAACTCATCGTCCTCGATGAGCCCGAGAAGTCACCATCCTCGGTGAGGTATGTCCCACCTCCCGAACGGCACAGGAGTTCGACAACCAAATTTCTACATCTTCACAGCATGGTAGTGGCTACAATGGAACATTACCTAAGTGTGAAGAATGCAACTACCACCATATTGGGTCGTGTAACAAGCACAATTGTGAGAGATGTGGCAAGTTTGGTCATTCTGCTAAGAATTGTCGTGTGAATTTATCAGACAAGCAGCCAGCTCAACGGGGGGAACAAAGAGGCTGCTATGAGTGTGGTCAGACTGGGCACATCAAAATGTATTGCCCAAAACTAAAGAAGAACAATGGAGATGGCAACGGGAACGGAAATGGGAATGACAACGGTGGTGCCAAAGGCAGAGTGTTTATCATAGGCTCAGGTGAACCCTTAATGACCCTACTATAGTATCCGGTAGACTTCTGGTAGATAGTCACTATGTCTTCTCTTTTGATTTTGATGCCAATTAGAAATAGGTATCCAACAGGTTAGTAAGTTACTAGGAATAGTACCTGCTGACTTGAACCCTGAACATGCCATAGAAATAGCTCTCACGAAACCTTACGATCTGTTCAGAAACTCCCGGAGACCCTATCTTGCCTATGTCCTAGATAACTAATCAGCTTACTCATTGACCAGCTTGCTTGCTAGTAGTTCGTTAACGCGTGTGTTCTAATTTTCGGGACGAAAATTTCTTCAACAAGGGGATACTGTGACAACCCGAATTTTTTTTTCTTTTCGGTTAATAATATCGCGAAATAGTCCGTAATAATAATATAATAATAATAATAATAATAATAATAATAATAATAATAAGGATAATAATGTCAATAAAGAGAATAATAATAATAATAATAATAATAATAATAATAATAATAATAATAATAATAATAATAATAATAATAATAATAATAATAATAATAATAATAATAAAGTCCAGGGGCAGTTTTGACATTTTTTAAACTTGTTCTAAAAGTTTATAGCATAAAATGTTAACACTTTAAACCACAGGGACCATTTGGGTAATTTTTCAAAACCCAGCCCCCCACCCGCGTTTTCCCGGCCAGAAATCCGGCGACCCACCGGCGATGCTCCGGCGAACCCCAAACACCCAAATAACGCGGCTTTTAAACAAATTAAAGGCTACCGACACCTTTGCGAGAATGATTCGAACCTGTTCCACCACTTTGATTTGAATATTACAATCGATTAGGTATGATTTATCACCTAACACACTCGGCCGAAAGCTCCTCAATAATCGAGCACTAAAACTAAAAAATAATCGAAAGAAATCGCACATACATGATCATTTTGTCATTACAAATCTTCCACTAATCTCAATTTATTATAAAAACACACAAACATAACGATTTGATTACCTCTCTCGGCCGAAACCTGCAACTCTATCGAAACCCACCCTCTGACCTCTATAACTTGCAATCGATAGAGGGCTTTTAATCCTGACCATTGTTCAAAGCGACCCACGAAATTAATTTGATTATCATTAAGTATTTCTCACCCATTGATCATCAACCGGCCGCGGCCTGTTCTTCATCAAATTCAGTCCCAAATCGACATCATACAGGTAATTAGACACTCACACACACTCGAATTTTCATGGGGAACAAAAGCCCCATGATATCAGAAGCAATCGAAATCAAATTAGGCTTCAATTGAATCGGATTCGAACCTAGGGTTCTTCGATTTGGGGGGAACAAGAAACATTAATATAAAAATATTTCGGGTGGAGTTCTATCGCGGCTTAGAGCCTTGGTTTACTGGTTCGGTGTGTGTGTGGGCAGGGAGAGGACCCGGGTTCGACCCCGGGCAGCCTCTTTTTATTTGTTTTATTTTTTTTAAGCTTTTTAAAATACTTTAAAAATATGGAAAAATTCCTAAAAATTATAAAAATAAGTTTTATAAGTTTCCCTTATTTTAAATCTTACAAAACAGTTTCCTGTAAATTTATTTTATTTAAAAGCTTTAATAAAATTTTATAAAATATTATTTAAAAGTATTACAAATACTTATTTTTGTAAAATAAATTTTAAATCGTGTATAACTATGCAATAATCATAAAAATCATAGAAATTATACATAAATTATTTATAATATTATAAACAGTTATTTCTATAAAATAAACATGATATTTAAATATAGATTAATATATTTTATAAATTCACAAATTATTTACAAATGAAATTGTGGGTTATTTCTTGTAAAATATATTAATACCGTATTATTAATCAAAATACTATAAATGTGATTATCCTTATTTGTAAATATTCTTGGATAATTATAAATTATATAATTAAACCATATCATTTTTATATTTAATTCTAAAAATATTTAAATACATATATGAAACCCTTTTAGTGAAATCAAAATGTAAATAATTATTTGGTAAAACTTAATGCTTATTGATAATTATTTATTAATACAAATCTATAAAAATATTGTAACATATATATACATCTAATTGTGTGTGTACCACGTGTTAAATCAAATCAACCCAAACCTTACCAAATATATTCGTATTATATTAAAGACTCCATTACAAACAATAATAGGTATTGAACGTGTTTGATCGTGCATTGCCCAATTCTTTGAAGTTCTTGTTCATATACATTACATCGATCCAAGGTGAGTTTACAGCCCCACTTTTACTTTATACTATTTTTAGGGGGAGAGAAACATGCTGTTTTTCATAAACGTTACATTACATTGGATTGTTGTGATATTGCATATACATGATACTATGTTCGTATACTTTGCCTTCGGTCCGTTACTACGCAAGTAGAAACGTGGGAAACAAATTCATTTTCATTGATCAGTATTATTGTAATATCACCTGTTTACTAGTGTGATACCACTAAAGTCCTCACTCTCGAACCGTTAATGTATGTAGTATAGCGAGGCAATTCTGAGTAGATCTACTGGGTTTGACAAACCCCACCCGGGCTAGTCGCGCTAGCATAACGTTCGTCAAACGGGTGTTTAATTGACCTAAGTTCTGTTGCTGTGACCTGGTATTCACAGCCGAGGCATTCAGTTTCGATTGTCAGCTTCGGTTCGAACTTCATACACTGAGTAACTGGTTTAGTAGACTAGCTACCTACTGATCTTACTTTGTTTACTGTATCGGTTTACTTTATGTTCTGTTTATCAAAACCTGTGAACTCACCAACCTTGTGTTGACACTTTAGCATGTTTCTTTCAGGTTCACAAGACGTGCACGATTAGGAGCATTCACTCATGCATTTATTATCTCACGTGGCTTATTTAATATTTTTCAGTAACTTTCATTTATTCGGTTTGCGCGTGTTGCGCCATTTAAACAATTAAGATTTTCTATGCTTCCGTAACTTCTGTTATGTTTACTTTAAAAACTTGGTCTTTGGAATATTAAACTTCAAAAATGAATTATGTTTTACAATTAACGTGTCGTTTGGTGTAACTAATGGCTGAGATCCTGGAAGTCACACGCCTAACGGTAATACCCCGTTTGTGGAAATTTGAGGGAGTGACAATAAAAACACATGAAAGACCACATGTTCATTACTTACTCTTAGTGATGATAATCAGCATGACTCAAAATTGTTTTTTAAATTTGGCTCAATGAGTAATTCAGTATATGGTTTTTAATTAGTGGGACGGAATTAAATTGTTCTTTATGGTGATGTTTTAAACGCAAGGTTTCCCAACATGTACTGATTTTTCGTATATGTTCTCATGAAATTGTATAAATGATTTTTTAATATTAATTGCATACCTTTTCTGGTCTATACAAAACTCCATAGCTTTCATGGTGTTTTTTTAAACATGTGGTGAATCAAATGTCTTTCTAGTTAATAATAAGCCGTGCAAATATTAGTATTGTCATTAATTGTTGTTTTTGTTATTATTCTCAACTATAAAGAAGATAAGAAGTTAAGTACAATGAGTTTCAGGTCGTAAGATGTCTTAGGTTTTAATGATAGTCTTGTCTTCTATTAGCTGTTTTTTAAAATGATTGTTCAAAAACATGTGTTCTGATTCAAGATCATTTATGTTTTCAAGTGGGTATTATGGTATGAGGTTTGTTTTAAATATGAGATTGAAAGGACAATATTCAAATAATTTTTCCCCCACAATCTTAATATCTATAAACTTAGTATCGTATATTCTGCTCATAAAATCTGAATTTTATTGAATCTCAAGTGCTCAACTATAAGTGTGTTTTATAAACTCATACTTTTGTTGGCTCTTGTTCATTGTACATACCTCTGATACAGTGGGGTTTAGGTATATGTTCTCAAATTATGAATGAGTTGGTTGAACTAAAAATTGAGAATGTTAAAAGGTTTGTGTTAAACTTCCCCGTCAAAGGACTTAATCAAAATGCTTGCAGATTATGATTGTTGCTTTGGCTCAGTTTTGTATGTAACTTCTTTGAGTCTGAGTATGTGTTCTTTGTCACTATTAGTTCATTATTTGCAAAGTGTTCTCTGTTTTGGTCTCTGTCTTTGATCAAGGATGCTAGTAGTAATTGTCTCAAGTGTGTAATTGTTCTCAAATCTTGTCTTGGATCATATAATCCGTATGTCTTTTTATTATTCTCTTGATTCTGGTTAGTCGAACTGTGTGGTTCACGTGTTTTAGCCAGTTATATTTGCAAGAGTGTTCTTGTGTATCTTTGACACCCTTGTCTGCTTTATCTTGTGTGAGATATAACTTTTCTGGTTGCAATTGTTTGATTTGTATTCAATCAGAATGTGTTTAGAATGTGTTTGGCTGTGATTTCTTGTTTGATATAGCTTATGCTATTCTTTCTTGTCTGATATAGCTTATGCTATTCTTATTGTTATCAGACATGTCTTTGAATCTTATGATTCTGTATTATTATGAAGTTGTAAAAGTTTTTTCTTGATTCAATTAGTCTTTATGTTCTTTACAAGTGTTCTTTTGATATGCCTCTTGTAAAAGTTGTAAAAGTTTTGATCAAGTCAAATTAGTCTTTATGTTCTTCATATTTTCTGTCTTCGAACATGGTTCTGAGTTCTTAAAAGCTGTGTTTTTTTTCTTATCAGAATATTTTCTGATTTCTTTCTTTCCTGCTGTTACAGGAAGTTGATAATTGATATATGTCTTGTGACATATTTTGCAAGTTCTAAAAGTCATGTGACTTGGTGTTTTGACTTGTTCTTCTCATTTGATTGTTAAATCTTATGATTTATTGTTTGATCAGTATAGTTTTCTGATTTGTCTATTTGTCAGATAGTTATCTCATGATTCACAGTATCATAGTATTGGATTCTTTCTATTTTAACTGGAACATTTTCTTCTGATTTCTTTTTCTATGTGGTGTCGCAAGAAATTATTAGGATACATGTTATGACTTGTGAATCTCTATTTGGTATGTGTTTTCTAATCCTGATTATCTGGTTAATCAAATGTTGTTTTTTGATATGTTATTTCGGGTGGCATATGATCTTATTCTTTTTGAATATGGGTTTATTTCCTACCAGTTAATTCGAAGTCTTTGTTTTACAAAGTCTAATTAGTTTTTTTTGTTCATATTGTACAAGTTGATGTCATACTATGTTATCGAGTGTCTGCAATCTTATTAGATCGCTCTATTGTCATATTTTTTTTGTGCCTAAACATGTTGTAAAAACTTTCATTAAGGTTTCACTTATTGGAGTTGTCTTGTGTCTTGACTCTTGGAAGTCTAGTATATGAACCTTTTATGGAGTTTCTACATCATACATGTATAGCTTATTACAGCAGCTAGCTCTACCCTACCTACATTAATCATCACTATATTAGGTTCTTTTGGAGCTATTTTTTGATTATAAACATTGAGAGTTTTTTCATTTGTTTTTCTTTATTTGAGTAATGGTTTTTTAAGAGAAATGGAAATGGTGGGTATTTTATGCAAAAATGGTTGCTTCTATAAGTATTAGATCTTATGTGGTAAAACATGTCTAATATGTTCGCTATTGAATTGAGGGGGGGGGGGTGTTGAAATATATATCTAATTTCAATTCAATGTCAAACAAGTGTTTATATATATGTTCTTTAATTGTTGTTTTTTTTTTGTTTACATGATGATCTCCTGTGTTGTTGGGCTCGGAACAAGTTGAAGTTGAAAGCGGTCGAGGTCGAGAGTTGAAGGTTTAGCTACTGTTGCAAGTTTTTTGGAAAGTTGAGGGGTTTATTTGTCAACTGGTCAGAGTCCATTGATATAAAAAAGGACTTGATTACTCGGTGAATAAAAAGCACTGTCACATACACAACTTCTATTGGCCCTAATCTTCACTCTAGTCTTCGTATGGCAAGAAGATTAGCATCTTCTTGGTATGATCAGGGGGTTTAAATTAACCAGTTCCTACGTCTACTTGTTCTGATCGATGTCTGATTGTCAACAAGGCACATGTTCATCTTCGTGTTATCATCACACACGAGTTTCTTTTGGTCACATGATTCAACCATCATCTTCCCTGTTATCTTGTTAGGTTGATTAGAGATTGTGTGTGCCTGCTGTCATCTTATTCTTTGTTGTATTCGTTCAGAATTTGGGTTTTTACAATTTGTTTGGAAATATAGAGTAGGGATTTTTATGTTCTTGACATCATTCACCACTTGATTTGACGTAAATCTAACAATGAACTCTTCAATCGTATTCTTCCAATTTACTTGTTCTAGTTTGTTTCCTGATTAATTTCAAGAAATATACATTTCAAAAAGTTGGAGATCGTTGGCCATATAATTATATGAGTTGCAGTTGTGAATTTTTAATTGTTTTTCCAATCTTGCCCCTTTAATTGTTACATAAGTGGTTTTTAAACGATGATAATTTATTACGATGATAATAAAAGAGCTGATCATTGTGTTATATATGTCAGTTCATTGTTTTTTATATATTTATTGTGTCAAAATAACATAATGCGGATAAAAAAAAACAAAGGCATACTAAGATAACTGGATCGACCAACTAGCTGCAATCTTCTGCATCTTGTGAAGCTGCAATCTTTAAAAAATTATTTCTCAAAGTAACAAACTTTATAAAATCAAGAATCTTTCAACAATTTATTAATGTCATTCCCAATTTGGTGAGCAACATGAACCTAACCACAACTAACAGTAGGAGTAGTATCAACAAATTCTCCTTGAGTGTTTATGCAGTAAGTAAGACTATCACCTCCAGTGATATGAACGTTGTCTGTCACAATATTTTTGCACCCATATATCTCGCTGCAGTTGAAAATAATCGCTTCTTTTGTTGCTGAAGATCCGTATATGTTCCTATATGTCACATCGCTCACTTGCACTGCTTGTGCTGATGGCTGAAAATAATAATAATAAATAATTAGATCTTCGATCCGAACTAAGGACTAGATTGTTGTTCAGTTCTACTAAAAAACTGCGCATTTGCGATAAAAAAAGGCCCACAAATATAACAGTCATAAAAAAAGCCATCCGTTGCTAAACCGGATCAGTGCCACGTTTTAGCAACACACTTTTCCGTCGCAAAATTTTCCTCTTGAAACAGATTTGTGACCGAAAATTCTGTTGCAAATGTCCAGTTCCGTAGTAGTGTTGAATGTAGGGCTTACTTGTGACTCGCAGCTAACATTTCCATAAGTACTGCAGTAATATTGATTGATTATGATCGGATTTCGAACATTAACCAGATTAATATCCTGAAATATGATCCCCTTAGCATACCCCTTTCCATTCTACGATATAAATTAAGAAATAAATTATTTCAAATGACGCTATAAAAACGATTAGAAAACGTGTATAAAATTATATGTAAATTACGGGCACTGTCTTAATTCGTAATCCATTTGTTGTTCCTGTGATGTTGCAGTTTTTTACTAGTACTTGTTCAACCGTGTCGTGACGCTCATTTTCGCCAAGGCTACCGATGCTGTGAAAACATACATAGGAAATAATGTGTTCAAAATGTGTCAAAATAATGATCAAGGTATAAACATTGTCTTACCTTATACCATGACCAGGTCCACATAACACATTCGTTACATTAATATCAACGACGCCACCATTAATAGCCACGCAGTCATCACCTGTACAATACAAGGGTTATAGATGAAAGTTTATTAAGTAGGCATGTAAACAAACTGAACGTACATAAACAGTGAAACACATGAACTTTTTCTTCGTGTTTATTCGTTAAGAAAATGAGTTGGTTTGGTGTTTGTTCATGTTAGTTTGTTAATATTCCAAAGGAATGGTTCACGAATATAAAAATAAACATAAACACACATAAAGAAACATAATAATAATAAACGAGTGAATGTAAACGACCACCATTTTTTATGATGGGGCTCAACAAGTTCATCTACTTAGGTAAAATGAGCTGCTAATTTTTATATTAAAAATTAAATGTTGTTAAATTTGATTTTATGCAAATGGAGGAGTTTTAAAATTAGAATAATCAATTTGATTTTTAAATGAATATTATTAACAAATAATTTGAATGAATGTTTAAACGAACTTAAACGAGCTAAAATATATAGATATTAATGAATGTAAATTAGTGAACATAAACGGGCGTAAACATCGAACATAAATAAATGTAAATGAGCAAACATAATCGAACGAAGTTTCACCAACGTAGGAGTAAATGTTCATATTAGTCTATCTGTTTAATTAAATGAACAAAATTTCGTGGTCACTCGCTTATTAAACGAAGGAAAATACATGAACTTATAGTAAACAATTCACCAACATTTCACCAAATGTTTAGTTTGTTTACATGCCTACTACCATCTAAGAAGCATAATTTTCATACCGGTTTGAATATTAGAGTCATGGATATTAATATGTGAGGAAGCACTGATGTCGATCCCATCAGTATTAGGACTATGTTCAGGTGCAATGATTTGAAGATTTCCTACATCTACATCTTGGCAATCATTAATACTGATATGAAGAAATGGGCTGTTGATATGTGTTGTGCCTTTCAGTCGAAGACCCGTGCACTTATGAAAATGTAAAGCCTAACACGATTCATAGTCGTGTATTAGCTTTCGTTAAGTCGACATGCATTCTAATCTCAAATGGAAAAGGCAACATCTTACCGATGGGCGATCACAAGTTTCTATCTCCTGTAAGAAGAAATTATGAATCTGAGTCTATTTATGTTATCTAGTATTGAAATAAACCCAATTAGAGAATTTAACCTTTTGTCCCCACCAAACCGAGCCTTGGCCATCAATTTGGCCAGGTCCATCGATGGTGAGTCCTTGCACTAATGTAAAATATATCCAAAATTGTCTTTGTATGCAATCTTTCCATCCCATTAGTGTATTTGGTGCAACAATACCTCCCAAAAGCTACGATCAAAACAAGAATATCATCAAAACAAGTTTAGGGTTTGTGTTACAATTATTTTTTTCTTGGTGATAATCCAATTGGTTGTTATCGAGATTAAGTACTGATTTAAAATTCTTTGAGCCAACGATTACGATTTGGTGATGGTTATGGATGTTGGTTGGTTGTTTTGTCAAGTGAACTCAAACATGGTACTAATAATGGTTAAACCTAAATAAAATCTAAAGAAAATAGAACTAGCGGGTAAGCTGGTGACGACATAAGTGAAAATAGATGTTAACGACAAGTCATTTGTTGCTTATTTGAAAGATCTTTCGCTTATGGTTGAGGATGATTCTTTTCTGGGTATTTGCTTTGTTATGAAGAGTGTTTTTTCTTCTTGAATCTCTGGAGCTGATGATTCGAGTAAGTAGGTACCGGTTGAAATTGAGGATATTCATTGGCTGGTTTTACTATATCTAGGTCTATGATAATCGTATTAGAGCTTTCAAGAAGTCTCAGCTTGTTCTTAGGAACTGTAGGCTTGGAGGACTTTTATTATTTGAAATCTTAGCTTATTCATGGAACTCAAGGCTGGATAGATTTCTGTTATGAAAAAGATTCCTGAGTACTTGAAAATTAGATTATTATGCATTTAATAAAGGGTTAGAATATTCATAAGGCCTTCAAGTGGGATGTTGTTGGGTTGTGAAGGCCTCAGGGTCTATTTTGGTTTAGGGTGGAAGGCCCATTTGACTTTCTTGTTCCCTAACTTGTTTAACCTAGTTTCTCTATATATACATGATCTTGTATTGTAATCTATAGTGTTCTGAGCATAATGAAATAAACTAGTTGCTGCGTGTGGACGTGGGTCCCTCACTAGGACCGAACAACGTTAAATTCTTGTGTTATGTTATTGTTTATTATTAAAAGTGTGCAAGTCCTTATTGTTTATGTTACCGTGCGTTGGATTTTTGTTGTGCCACTTTAATTCTAACATTAAATGTTAATTTAACTTTTTTAAAAGAATTATAAAGTAATTGGACCAATACCGTTTTATAATTTAAATTAACTTAATCTATAATCATTTTAAACAATTAAGCTCAATATTGATTTCATACAATTAAGGCACATACTTTTTGTAAACAATTGAACATGTAACTCAAACAATTGGGTGTCTTAGTTTTAGCAGCATTTCTGTAAACACTTCATCCAAATTTTTGATAAAAGTGTGAGAGTGACCATAGACACTCTATCACCCCGATAGGTCAAGCCTGGTCATCATAGTCGGAGTGTAGGCTATCGTAACTTAACCGCAAAGTAGTATTTTTAGATTCCACTCTAATTTTCTTTTAATATTTGATTATATGGTATATTATAGACTATAGATTAGTAGACATGTGGTGTAGATTATTTGTTTCATGTATATTTTTAACAAATTTGTTTTATTATTTAATTTGATTATTTGAATGTTGTTATTTGTGTGTGTTGAGTTTAGATTTATCAGCTTCAAACTTGTTGGTTGATTTGGGTTTAATTGTAACTTTATATATATCAACATGGTTGATTTGGTTTTTATCTTTTACTTTTATTATGACCCAAACCAACCAAGAAATTTTAATATTTAATAATAAACAACCGACACTACTAGAAAACTCTGAAGGTCCCGACAAAGTTTTGTTGGAAATTTACGCAAAACCTTTTTTGTTGGAAAAACGTTGGCTGGAAACCTAATCCCTACAAATTTGTGACAAAGTTTTTCGACAATTTTCATACAAATTAGAGTTTTCTTTCCAACAAAACTGTAACTAGGTATTCACTTTTCTGACAATTTAGGAACATTAATTTGGTGGTTATATTATTATTATGTGAAGTGAAAAAAATTGATATTTAGCAATTGACAATTGACTCTAAAATTTTTTGACGTAATGAAAATAATTTCGGAGACCACATGATTGTACTCAAGGCTGGCCCCTTTAAGATTAACATGATACCATCATATAATATGTTAATTAGTGTTTGTTTTACCTTGATATATACATTAGAGGATTTGCATGATGAACCATTGAATACTACTGGGCTTATAAAAATGTCATGCCTGATGGTATGATTAACGTTGGGTTTGCCGAATCATCTCCACACAAGCCAGCCCATGCTTGAAGGAAAGCCTACAAAGATGAACATAATTAGTAAACAACTAACTGCTTTGTGGTCCTTTGGCATGGAATCGTGGTCTACTTGAGAGTCGTCTGTAAGCCCGTCGCCTTTTGCACCGTAAGATGTTACATCAAAAGTGGATGCACTTGCAGTTTTTGGGCTAAACATAATGCACCAAAAGTTCGACAAGACCACCACTAAGAAACCCTACAAAGAGAATGAGAATGAGTAGGGTCATAAGCATGTTAAATCTCGTATGTTCTATAACTATGAGAACATGTTACTAGTAAACTGACGGACCTGTGTATACATGTGTGGTTTAGGTTTTCTTACCATTCCTTTGAAGGCCATTGAAGCATGTGAATCTGTCTTAGAGGTAACGAATGCGTGCAAAGGTTTCCTCAGGCCGGACGGAGATTGGCCCTCGAGTTTGTGTTTTAGTACTCCTCCCTGTATATTTTGAGAATTTTTGTAAATTTTTTTATTAGAGAATGAATACTTATATTAAATTTATTTCAACATTAGTACATCGTTTGTGTTGATATAATATATGTGTGTATATATCTTCTCTATCTTAACTTTTATATCTATTATCTAATAATATATGTTACAATAATTGCACTCTTAAGATTTTATGATTTTATAAGGTGATTAAACTTCATGTCTATTGATGGAATGATACGTGAAAAAATTGGAGGAGATAATTTAAATGCTAATACATTGAAGTAAAATAATAAGATATAGTTTGTTTAAGTTAATTAGGTAGAGATCATCAAATTCTTGGATCTATTATTAATTCCAAAAGGATTTAGGAGTTAGAATTTGAGTCTATTAGAGCACTCAAATCATCTTTTTTATCTTTAAAATGTAAGAAAAACTTAAAAAATATATTTCATCTCATTCTCTATAATTTTCCTTATTTATAAATTATAAGGATTAAATATATGAGTTGAATACTCTTTGTGAGTGTAATCATTTTTCTTTTACCTTTTTCAATTTCTTTCATTTTTTAACATCATTATTTTTATATACAATATTATTTTTATATAAAAAGTACACCATAATACATACTTAATTTTATCTTTAAAACAAGTATAATATCTATATAAAAAATAAAACTTTATTTTACTTTTTTTCAATTCATATGATTTTCGCTTGTCATTATGTCTTTATTATAGTTTATTGTGTATTTTTTTACTTTGTTTCTCTTAAAACAATTGTGCTTTTCTAAAATAATAAACTAAAAAAATATAATTGTAAAATAACATTATTTCTAGTATGCAAAAACAAATGATAAAAACACCTAATTAATCTAAAACATTTAAAACAATAACAAAATAACACTATAAGTTTTAAAAAACAAATTGATGAATTAATATCATTGTGTATTTATAATTGTAGCACGTAATAATAGAATACAATAAATTATATTATATATTAATTAAAAACATTTATAAAAATAATATGAGATGATCCAGTATATAAATACAATGATAAATACATATAAAAATGAGAAAAAATATTTGACACAATCACCTGATATTTGACACAATTACCTGACGTATTAAACACAATAACTTAATGAATTTAACATAATGATCAAAATGTACTTCCGTGAAAACTAATAGAAGAACACTATTAAGCCTAGAATTCTTTTGACCTATTTTAGATTAAATAAATTTTTTTATTATATTTATACATTATGGTGGTAGTAGTAGTAGTAATAATAATAATGATGATAATAATGATAATAATAATAATAATAATAATAATAATAATAATAATAATAATAATAATATAACTATGGGTTAATGTCGCGCATTGTCACAACTTCACTTTTGTTCACGATTGGGTTTAACGAGAATTAAGACCGATAACAACTCCGTCAGCCATAAGTGTGATCGACAAAAACTGATTAGTTTAACAACTAACCATCAGCGAAAATAAGTGATGACATGACTTACAATTGATGAAGTTTGTACTGTTACTTTTTCTACTGATGTATGTCGATAGTTATAACCACCAACCGCTAAAGATAATTAAATTAAACACTAATCAAATCAAATATATATCCTAATTATGTATTTATGTTAAAGATAATTAAATTAAACACTAACTAATATATATTTCAAATAGTTGTAGCTGTTTTGTATTTCAAGAAAATATCAAATTACCCTCACTGATGACATTCAAGTGTTACCTTATCTTTGAGTAAATGTTAGAAATAGAAAATGAATTCTTAAAGGGTCCTAATATTTAGACACTCACCCAGATAAATCGACACCCTCTATACGTCGCGTATGGGTCTATACGCGGCATACACGGCGTATAGGGTCGAATTTACTAAAAACAAGGAAAATTCAGTGGGTGTCAGAGAGCTATACGCCCCATATAACCCTATACGATCCCCTTATACGACACATATAGGGCTACACGACATATAGCAAATTTCAACAATGACTACGGTGAAAAATTCAGGGTGCTGTCAGAGGGTTTATACGCCCCGTATAGGGCTATACGACCCCCCTATACGACGCGTATAGGGCTATACGACCCGTATAGAAATTTTGAGGTGTTGATTTAAAATAATAGATTGTCCAAATAACCAAACCCTTCTTAAATGGCTCAATTAGATTCATGATCCGTAACATCGGGTTTAGTTTATTAATGAACTTGATTTAACTCCCGATCAGCTTGCTTCTTGCTAGCTTGACTTCATAAGAGCATACGTGACGTTCTGCTGATTCGGAAAATTAACCAAGTAGAATTTTATTATGTTTAAGAATCTAAACTTCATACGTTCATTACCCTTGTTATTATACATTTTTAATATTTGATTAATGCTAAAATCAAAGTTATCAATTTAAAAACCAAAGTGAGTATGGGCATAACAAGAGAGGGTCCGTTGATCTTCTGATCAACGGATGATTTATATGTGCTAATTATGTTTAAGTACATACTTTTAGGATTTAATTTATACCTAATTGGTTAATATTAAGAGTTTGAATATGTCAAGAGATTAGGAGCTTTAATGATATTTATTTAACTAAAATAAAGACTAGTGATTTATTAAAGTTATTATCCAAATTTAAAATTAATTTGAAATATGAAACATTAAATAAGAACTAGTAATTATGGCGCGCACGTTGTCGCGCGTATGCGAGTTTTAAAGTAACCCCAAACCAAAATCAAAATGAATGTTCAAAACCACAAAATCAGTAAAATACACAAAGTAAAACACACCAAAACCCCAAATCCATAACACACCAGAACATGCGGAACCCAAAAACTAAATCAAAGCCCAACACCATACACAAAACAAACAGAAATCAAAGCCGTAAGAAAGCGACACAGTCCAAAATAGAAAACCGACAAAAATCAAAGCCCCAAAAAGAGCAAACAAAAGGAAAACCCAAACCTTAATAGCGAGAATCGTCAGGGTATCGATAACGAAAGAAAGAGAGCAGGAAACCGGAGAAAGACAACGTCAACAAACCCTACAAATCAAAAACACGTGTCCAGATACAAAAAACCTCATCCCAAATTCTCGAGCCCACACACAAAACAAACCATATTAAAACACAAACAAAAAATAATAATAATAAACACACAAACAAAATAATCAAAGAAAATTTTAAACAAAAAAAAGGAAAATCCCCACCGACCAAAGCTTTTAATTAGTAACAAGCGAAAATCAAAGTCGCAGGAAAGCGACACAGTCCAAAATAGAAAACCGACGAAAATCAAAGCCCCGAAAAGAGTAAACAAATGGAAAACCCAAACCTTAATAGCGAGAATCGTCAGGGTATCGATAACGAAAGAAAGAAAGCAGTAACCCAGAGAAAGACAACGTCAACGAACCCCACAAATCAAAGACACGTGTCCAGATACAAAAAACCCACAAAAAAACCCCACCCCAAAATCTTGAATACACAACCAAAAAACCATATTAAAATATAAAAAAAAAAAAAAAAGAAAAAAAAAAGAAAAATTAAAACACAAACAAACAAAAACAAAAGAAAATTTAAAACACAAAAAAAACCACCCCACCGACCAAAGCTTTAACCTTAATAGCGAGAATCGTCAGAGTATCGATAATGAAAGAAAGAAAGCAGTAACCCAGAGAAAGACAACGTCAACGAACCCTACAAATCAAAGACACGTGTCCAGATACAAAAAACCCACAAAAAACCCCACCCCAAAATCTCGAACACACAACCAAAAAACCATAATAAAACATAAACAAACAAAAAAAGGAAAAAAAAAGAAAAATTAAAACACAAACAAACATAAACAAAAAAAAATTTAAAACACACAAAAAAAAAACCCCACCGACCAAAGCTTTTAATAAGAATAGTAATAACAAAACGAGTAAAATTATGAATGCTAATATCATAAATCAGTATTTCATTTAATTGTATATCTTTAATTTATATTTATTAATATGAATTACTTGTTGAAAATGAATGCAGATCAAGATGAAAGTTGAAGAAAATCACATGGATTGATTTCTTGAAGTATTTGTTAAACTTAAAACTCCATGTGAAGAAGTGTTTCAAAGATAACCAGGTGAAGACGACTTTAAAATCCAATATATATCTTTTGTTCAATTAGCAGGCTATACGAAAACTAGAAGAATACATAATAGCCCAAAGGCACATGAGATGTTTTTAAACGAATAACGGTGGGGGGGGGGGGGGGGGGGGGGGGATCGATTGCAACAGGTTTCAAAGGCGGTAGCCTTGGCTGCCTTGGGGCTGATTCATACAACGATCACACGTTAGTTTTAAAGAGGAGTACGCGTACAACTACGTAATAGCAGAGACAGTCGGGAAAGCTTTTTTGTAGTTATTTTTAATGAAAGTTTTTATAGTGAGAGTATATAACATATTTATTATTATGATTGGTTAATCTTTTTCGTGATCATTGTCTGGTGATGAGTTCTTGTAAGGTTTATATTTATATTGTTTAACCTAGTTTCTTTGATTGTTTAGTGACGTTACAAATTCAATTGTAGGTTGGTTAATTTAAACGAATTATATATGTTTCAAACATCTGTATATTATCATTCAATTTTGGTTTTCTTGCATCGTGAGCAGTTCGGTAATTAGAGGGTGTTTGGTATTTATGGTTGAGTAATTAGGCTCACGGGGTAGTATTAAAAACTTGTCATTGATTATCACTTTACCTAAACTGATACAAGTTCATGTCTACATGTTCTCTATGTTAGGTTAACGAGTTTGTATGAACCCAGATCTAGACATGATTGCCTTTCTTATTATAAGTTTTTAAAATTGTGTTTCCATAGTTAATTATTTTCTTAGTTAATTGTCTTTTAGTATATTAGTTTATTCTAAACCAACAAGTTTTCAAATCTAGTTTATTTAAGTTAATTAATTGTTAGGTTTAGTATAGTTAATCAAACAAAACGTGTAATAATAACCACACGCTACTCGTGGATTCAATATCTGACTTAACCTAGTTACCTAGGTTAATTAGGTTTTTGCATGACCCCAACGACATGTCATCATCTACTTCTAGAAAAAAAAGCATTACTAATAACTTACTAAAGTGCTATTTGTTTTTTATACAGCAAAATATCTGCAGTTTACGAACCACATCTGCATACATCTGCAGGTAAAGAGGTGGACCAAAGTTCTGCAGTTTGCAACAAAAGAGTGTCTGTTTTTTAAGTCTGCAAAGAATCAACCGGTGGTGGTATACGACGGTGTTGAATAGTGGTGGTGATAGTAGATGGTGGGTGGTGGTGGACGGTAGGCGGTGGAGGTGGGGGACGGTGGGTGGAGGCGGACGGTGGTGGGGGCGGATGGTGGTGGGGGAGGACGGTGGTGGGGGAGGACGGTGGTGGGGGAGGACGGTGGTGGCGGAGGACGGTGGTGGTGGTGGACGATGGTGGTGGACATGGGTGGTGGTGGGTGATGGTGTTTAATCCTCTGCAGATTTTAGAAGACTTTAGAAGTGATTGTGTCAAGTCTGCACCATGCAGACCTCGCGCAGACCTTTTTAATTAAAATTCTTTCAAAAAATAAACACTGTGCAGAGCTCAACGTTTTTGCGTGGTCTGCGCAGCGCAGATAAAATAGATCAGGAATAACTTTTCTGAACAAACAAACACCCCCTAAGTGTACGAGTGTGTCAACGTCGACTTAACCTTCTTTACACTTCCTAACTTTATTTCTCTTCCTCAAGTCTAACAGTAAATAATAGGAAACACTGAAATTAAAAAGTTACAGAATAACATACAAACGACTAGAAATTAGAAGACCTCTTTATCACTGTTCTTCAAAGTCGGGGTAAAGGCTTCGAAGCTATTAGCTACCACAAAACATTGTGATTAATTTATAGAATTTCTTTGACCAACTGGCCTCTTATTATTAATAATACTTTAATGCATGTATGCATATTTCACATGTAACGTAACCCACAAGAAGGATTTCACAACATAAATTACAATTAATAGAGACAACCTTGTTAAAACAACTTATTGATATAACCGAAAACCAAATTAAGGGCTTTTGGCCTAGGGCTATAAGATGTGTAAAATGGTATAAATTTTTATACCTAAGGGTTTAAATTTCACAGTTGACAGTGACGTAGTAATTAATAAGAGTAGATTGGATTAATTGATGCTCAATAAAAGAAAAATAAAAGAAAGAAAGAAATATATAAACTAGGAATTTCCAACCATGAATGCAACAAGAAATTTATATTACAAAATATATAGTAGAATCTCGGGACACACGTCTCACTACTCTAATAAAAGGGTAACTATGGTTGTCACATGTTATTTTTTAAAATTATCTAATGCCACGTGTCAGCACTACATTAATTCTAATCAAATTTTTCCCGTTTCTCTCTCCTATTAAATAATCACATTAATTACTAATAATATTATCTATTTATTTTACATTATAATTAGTATTTAATAAATTAAGAAAGATAAATTTTTATTAATGTTATTTCTATAGAGATAGTTTTTCTAAAAAGATTTTTTTCTAAAAAATAAAATTACTTTTACGTAATATTTTAAAATTGGTTTTTAAAGTAATTTTTTAATAAAATAAAAATAATTAAAATAGGGATTTATAGTAAGGAAATTTTTAAAAAAAAATTAATGTTGTTCTAAAACAAAATGTCTAATTTATCTTTGAAAAAATAAAAAAAAAATTAAAAAGATCATTTTATTGTTTTATTACTTATAACTATAACTATTACTTATACATAATTTCAATCATATCATGTTTTAGTCTATCATTTTATAATTAATAATTTTTATTTAATTTAATATTTTATTTATTCAACCCGTGTATTACACGGGTTTACTAAAGCTAGTGTAACTATACAAAATAATAATAATAATAAGACACCTGATACAACTTTTTAATTAGTTATTAGGTATAAATGTTCTATGTAATTATTTCTATTTTGTCCATCATTTAATAAACTTCTTTTAATTAATACATTAATTAATTTATATTATTAATACGTTATTATAAATATGAGTTTATTTAGTTCATTACATTATATATTTTGTTGTTTATAATACTTTAAATTAATATTTAATTTTTAATAAGTATTATTTTATTTGAATACTTAACTATATTAGTATTAAATACTTTTATTTTATTATTGTTATTATTATTATAATAAATTTATAAATAAGTAGTATCTTATTTAAATACTTAACTATATAATTACTAAATAATTTTATAATAATGATGATAATAATCTATATCTATATTATTTTTGAGGAAGATACACTTGTAATATTACTCAAAATTTAAGGCACCTATTATAATTTTTCTAAACATAAGGTAGAAGTGTTACATACACTAGTTTCTAATATTCCACTATTTAATAAAATTCTCTTAATTAATACATTATTTAATATATATTTATTTTAACTATTATATTATTTATAATACTTTAAATTAATATTAAAATATATACATTTATTATTTATATTTTTATAACTTAATATACTTGATTTAAGTATTATCTTACTTACACACTTAAGTATATAAACCTAAATGTTTATATAGTTATAATAATAACAATACCATCAAAATATATCAGTGTTTAAGGCAGTTGAAAAAGTGGTTCAGTAACACACGCCACATCACTAATATAACAAATAGAAAATATTATGAGTAGTGAAGGTGAAGATTTTTTTCAAACTTTTTGTTTCTTCAAACTAATAGAAACCTACTTTGTTTTTATAATTATACATTAAAACCTCTAAGAATGTTTTGAATCTAACCAAAGTAATTAATTTCTAGCACTCTGTCTTTTTTTTCCTGACTGATACATAATCTATTTGTATTTTTTAAAATTTTATAGTTAAATATTTTAGTTATGTCAAATTTACATTTAATCAACTAAACTCATTTTAAATTTTATACTTAACCCTTCGAATTATATCAAATTATAATAAAGTCATCATTTACGCATTCGTTATTTTTCTTCGCAGCTTTAAGGTATTTATTTTTTATATTAATATTTCAGTTACACTTCTTCTCAGCGTTTCACACGTAATCTTTTTTCGGATGGTTAGTACTTACGTATAAATCATCTGAATTAAAATTTTCAACTTTTATAACATTTACTGGATAGCGTGGATTCCATCTACTATATTACACAATAAAAAAGTTTATTTGCAATGATATTGTCACACCCTCAAATTCCGGGTCTGGAATCTATCACGGAGGGGTGTGAACAAACCAGGATCACAGTCAAAAGTTACTTGGAACGACTCTATATGCAACGTTTAACATAACAAACCAAAGTTCAAACTTTGTAATACATGCGGAAACGTTTAAACAAATAAAACAAACCCAAAATATAAAGATGAACATATATATATCATTGTTTAAGCGTTAGGATGCATGCTTGACCCGTGTAGTGCTCCTAACAGCAGTCCAGATTTAATGACCTGAGAATAGCATACTAAAAGTCAACACACGGTTGGTGAGTTCAAGAGTTTGTGTTTAAACATAACAGTTTAGCAAAAGTGTATATCAACCCAATGGTTGGTAAGTTCAAGAGTTTGCGTTTAATCATAACAGTTTAACAAAAGCGTGTATCAACCCAATGGTTGATCAGTTCAAGAATTCACAGTTAAACATCCCAGTTTAACAATAGCGTGTGTCAATCCAATGGTTGACCAGTTCAAGAGTTCACAGTTAAACATCCCAGTTTAACTACAGCGTATATTTAAGCGTGTGCATTGTAATGGCTAGCTAGCCCATTCCCAAACGATATTAAATAGTGATTTCGACATTGAAGCTGACTGTGTTATGTTTGCCTTCAGCCACGATGTCAGATCGTGACTAATGTTCATAGGACAAATTGCACCCGACTGACCTCGAGTCATACAGGTGGGGTCGTCACTCCCAGTAGTACTACCCAACTTTCCCCGCTATCCAATATTAACAATTCGAAAGTGTGAGGACTTTTATAATGATCAACAGCACTATCTTTAATATCATACACATCTTAAATATATAATGAAAACGTTTGTAACATTACCAGTATGCTATCTCCCCCAAAAGAGTTTTAATAAAATGAACTTACCCAAAAGAGATTTGGTAAAATAGTGGGGCTTGAACTCACCTCAATATTCTCGTGTGATGTTGATAAGCTAGTGAATTGCTCCTAAGGAATTATAATTCACAAAGTAAATAAGTACAAATTTATAACCCAAATAAGTTAGATCTTTGAACCTGGTGTTCAATTGATCTAGGATTTGGTTCTCGGGAATTTGTTATAAACATTAAATCATTTAATTATTTTTGTTAATTCTTTAATAATTAAAGATTCGCATTTCATTAATTTAATAATAATTTTAACATATCATTATGTTAAAATGAATTTTAGACATCATCTAAATATGTAGGTTTGTATTTAATTTAGTAAGATTTTATAATTAAATTTATAAAATCTAATGTGTATTTGCCTTATCAAATATGTAATGTTTACAAGTTTTAATTAATCTCTATCTTTATATATTTTACAAAAAAAATATAACTTGAATATAATGATCGTAATAATTTATGAAATTATAAAAATATCTTTATAATTTCCATAATTATCATAATACAATATCCAACAATGAATTTATAATTTAAATTATTATTTAGAGTTCATTTTTATAAAAATGATTATTTATAACATTTATAAATAATATTTTATAAATATTATTAAGATGTTTTTGGTAGAATAAATTTCCAGGAAAATAATTTAATAATCTTTAGAATAAACAGAGTTTATAAAAATTACTTTTATAATTTTTAGGAATTTTTCTGTATTTTTTTAAAAGTGTAAAAGGCTTTTAAAAAATGGATGTTGGGGGCCGGGTTCGAACCCGTGACCTCCACCCCATAATGCAACACACAAACCAGTGAACCAAGGCATCCAGCCGCAATGGTTCACGGTTTTTATTTCTTTTAAACACAAATTCCAAACCTTTCCCCACCCGTATGAACCCTAGGTTCGATCCGAGTCAAATTGATCCCCGAATCAATGTTGTTAACGATGGAAACTATAGGGTTTTCATTCCTTATGAGAAATCGAGTGTAGAGGTAGTTTCAATTACCTGTTTCGAGTTCGAAATGAGGAAGAACAGGGAGTTGCAGGTCCGCGGTTTTTGGGGTAATCGAATGAAATGTTTTTGATTGTTTTGAACGAAATCGAACTCAAAGGAAGTTTATATATGTAACCATCCGTATTTTTCATATTAACATATGATAACGTTGGTTGATAATACAATCACGGTAATTTAAATTATAAAGTTTTTGATAATTAATAATAATAATGATCATAATAATAATAATAATAATAATAATAATAATAATAATAATAATAATAATAATAATAATAATAATAATAATAATAATAATAAACATATAAGTTATATAAAACCTATAATCAATATTTTACATGAAATAATAACCTTTCAAATTATAGGGGTTAGGTTGTAAATTATTTAAACTAAAACAAAACATTGAATTTCAGATGCAAACTTCTACAAACCACAGGGACCACTTCTGTAATTTCGAAAAGCACCCAACCCCACCCCCATTTTTCCATCGCTGAGTTCCCGTATTGCATTCACCATTGTCGGCCGGTTTCTTGACCATTAATGCGCAATATCGACTTTAATATTGAAAGTAATCGCGCACCAATCGATTATGGATAGTTTATAACCAACCTTTGAACTCAATTTCATCAAAAATAACCAAAAAACTCACCGTCGACCTCCCACTCGATCGCGAACCTGCAACCCGATTTTTAACCCACCTACGATCGATTTTGAACGAGATTGATAAGGGGCTACTGGTCTAGTGTATCATACGAAGCTACCCTAGAGTTTAATTTGATTACAATCACGATTTGATCATCAATCGATCTCTAGCCTGTGTCGCGACCTGTTCATGGGTAGTTCATCATCAATCCGTACTCATACTGGTAATTGAAACCATACACACACTCGTTTTTGCATGGGGATTAAAAGCCCCATGATTTCAGAAGCATTCTATATCAAATCCGTGTTTAATTTGGGGGATTCGAACCTAGGGCTCGAATTGGGAAATGGGGTTCTGGTCAAATGGGTTTATAAGTATTCAGACCGGATAATTAACGCGGCTATAGGCCTTGGTTCACCGGTTAAGCACAAGCCCTCCACCCGAGAGGTCCGGGTTTCGACCCCGGGCCACAACATTTTTTTAAAACTTTTTTTTAAAAGCCTTATAAAATCCGGAAAAAATCTAAAAAATTATAAAAAAATGTTTTATAAACATTAAAATTTTTAAAACAACTTACTTGTTTTCTGGAAAGTATTTTTAAAATTTCATCTACCTTATTAAATGTTTTAAATAAATAAAAATCACAAATAATACAAAATTTTTATACAAAAATGAACTTTTAATAATTTAAATTGTTAAATTATTATTTAACACCATATTACTTGTAAATTGTTATTGAACATTATATTACTCGAGATAATTACAATTATATATGTTTTTATAGAAATCCCCAGATTCCATCTAAAACCCTAGTTCGCGATTAAAACGTTAATCTTATAAATAAACTTAAAACTTGTAAAATGTATATTTAGGTACTTTGTGAAGGACTACGTCAAAACGACGCTTAAGATTATTTCTTATTAATCATCCAACATATACTTATTTGACAAGTGAGTTTTCCTTGCCCATTTTTACTATATTTCACACCGTTTTGGGGTGAAACATGATACGTATACATCGTACACTTATAAACGTTTGAGACTTGTAAAAGCACTTGCAATTCATACTTATATTTTGTCATGGTTATTTGTGTATTGTAAGTGATTATATGTGATACATAGTTTGTTACAATCATTAACTATTGCTAGCCTGGCGACGTCTTAGATCTTTGGGCCTGACAAGCCTATTTGGTGCTAAAGTCGATGAACTGCCGACTCCTAGGAGCCGTATGCTTGTGCACTAGGGAACCAAATACACTTAGCTGATCATATATACTTTTAAAGTATAAGACTTGTAAACTTTGTCGAGGTTTGATTGTTGCATTGTTCATAACATCCCTAATCACTTATTTCACTAACTTATAACTTAAATTGCCATCTTTTATATACTTATGTATTTAAAACTATAGAATGCTCACCAACATTTTTATGTTGACCTTTTATTTTTAACATGTTTCAGGTTACTCTTTGAAGCTTATCACATTTAGGATTGGACTTAGAGAAATAAATGAATGATCTGGATACTTTTATACTTGTATTCTGGATGTATCTTTGTTTGGACAATTACTTGTATTGTTACAATTGAATCTTGATTAATATATTTGGAACTAATAATAGCGTTATGTGGCTGTGAACAATCGTAACTCTCACGCCTCGACGATTCCGCCGTCGTCGGTCGGGGTGTGACAGATTGGTATCAGAGCCCATAACTATAGGGATTTAGGTTATTAGAAATGGTGACCTAGACTATAGTTGCATGAACCTCATAGAAAGATCTTTATACTTTTGTGCTCACATATTGTTTGAAATGCTACATAATGCTATGCCTTTTGTGCAATTTGATGCCTTAGCATAGGATTACCTTATGTATGCTTAAAAACTTAGACTCCCTAAACTTAACTTCGACTCTTTGACTCTCCCCGATAAATGAACTTCCTAAACTTATTCTCAACGACACGTGGAATCGTATACTTATGCGTATGACTTGGATCTTTAGACGTTATGTCTAATCTATATAAATCTCATCAAGGTTTTGATTTCATGAACCTAAGAAATATTGTGTGACACATAGACACCTGTATTCTGGATTTCCTGGCAAAAAGCCCTCGGGCTAAGGCAAGCGTATTCGTATAAATCTCATTGAGGGAACCGTTACGCTACCTGGGGATTTCTAGGATGAGTGATAAACTATGGTCAAAATACACAAATCTCTAAGGCAAATGAGTCAATTTACCTTGACGTGTCAACGATTCCAAATGGTAATGCGTTACCAAATGGAACAATCCTTTTGTATCTTAAAAATCCTTGAATCCTTGAACGGGTTTATCATCAAAGTTTAAATATTTTCTCATTCTTAACCTAAATAATATTCCTGTTAATATTAAACCCATCCTACAATTCAACTCTTACGTTTCAACGCTCAACGTGTAACGTGTAACAGTATTGAACTCGGCATTTCTTGTAACTATCTTCTTATCTTGACCAACTTGAACATGGATTTCAATATACCCAAAGATATTGAGAATCTAAATCTTATGATCTTTAAAACCTTAAACCGTTACTTATGATTCCAAAATCCTCTTAAGGATGTGTCCTACAACTAAGAACATGCAATGCTGTAGGTGGAATTCCTACATCTCGGAATACTTTGCTAATTGAATGTTAACCTTGTTAATTTAAATATTATAAGTGGTCACTCACCTCAATGATCGAATAAACTAATTATAACTATGTTACCACTTATAAGTACGCGTGTCTTCAAGAAGGTTATGGTTGACCTCATATCTTGAGAAGTCCTTGTATTTTCCTTTCGATTGTGAATCGAATGTTCACATCTCATCATGGTGTTGAATCATTCTTGTCTTTGATTTCGTATTCCTGATTTAAGACATCCAAGGTTTGAACACCACAACAACTTCTGTTATCTCAAACCTTGATCTTAAGTTTGTAATCATGATTTTCTCTTTGTTACATTGATGTAACTTGAAATTTTCTGAAATTCTAAATGATATCCTTTTCCTTTCGTTGTTAAGTCAAACTATGAATCATGGTTAAACCGTGGGAAATGCAAGGGTTTGCAAGTCAGCCTATGACTAAGAACACTCGTATCTCCTAAATGATTCTATCTCATCAAAACAGGGGTGATTCCCTTACTTTGATGAATCTTTATTCGTTTCGATAAATGGTTTCCAATTGTGTGTTTAATGAAATTTCATCCTCTGGATCAGGGTGATTACCTTATCTTGAGGATTGACTTCAAGTATTTTCTTTGGGATGGCATTTCACAAGTGACATGATCTCACCAAAATAGGATTGAAAACCCGTACTTTGGTGACAAATGTCAATCTTCGATTGTTTTCTTGTTATTATCATCAAGATAGGCGTGAATCCCATACCTTGATGATAATTTCATTCTTATGAATTGTATTTTCTCAAATGAGACAATCTCGTCAAAGTAGGAGTGAATTCTGGATTTTGATGAAGAAGTCCATTTTGTTATATTTTGTTTTTGTAAGAACTTCACCGTTAAGATAGGAGTGACGTCCTTTACCTTAATGGTGAGTTACCTCGTCTTATTTCTGTGGATTCTCAACAATGAGTTGGGATTGAATTTTTTTATTGGTAAGTTAGTGGTCATACCTTGGGAATACACCATCAAGTTAGGAGTGAAAACCACACCTTAATGACTATTCTCATTTCTTGATCTTCAACTTACCAAGGTTGTAATCAAGTGACGAGAAACATGTAGTAACTTGAAGGGTGAATCAATGTTGGTGATTCGACCTATCAAGCCAAAGCATGATCTCTGAACTTGAAAAGAGACCCGATAGTTTTAGGTTGATTTTGATTCCAAACTATTCTTAAATCAATTTCTTTCCCTTTACCTTCATATATGACTCGATCTAGCTACATCGAACCATTTATTCCTTACTTGTCGACTTTCATTTTGAGTTATCATTAACACCTGTTTGCATAATGATAGCTTCCTAAACAACCTTCCTGCCAAATAAAGACATTACCAATTTGTGTTCATGGCTTCCTAGCCACACGAAGGTTTCTCAGCTGTGATTATGAGTTTGATGAACCGCGTGTGCAAGCCGTACTTGGAAAGCTACTTGAGTTTCTCTTGATCAGCAATATTCTGAATTATTTAAATTTTAATCCAATCGTGAACACGAAATGACATCTAAGTCTCCTCATAACCTTAAACTTTATTTCTCATGATTAAATTTCGGGACGAAATTTCTTAAAGTAGGGGAGACTGTAACCATCCGTATTTTTCATATTAACATATGATAACGTTGGTTGATAATACAATCACGGTAATTTAAATTATAAAGTTTTTGATAATTAATAATAATAATGATCATAATAATAATAATAATAATAATAATAATAATAATAATAATAATAATAATAATAATAATAATAATAATAATAATAATAATAATAATAATAATAATAATAATAATAATAAACATATAAGTTATATAAAACCTATAATCAATATTTTACATGAAATAATAACCTTTCAAATTATAGGGGTTAGGTTGTAAATTATTTAAACTAAAACAAAACATTGAATTTCAGATGCAAACTTCTACAAACCACAGGGACCACTTCTGTAATTTTGAAAAGCACCCAACCCCACCCCCATTTTTCCATCGCTGAGTTCCCGTATTGCATTCACCATTGTCGGCCGGTTTCTTGACCATTAATGCGCAATATCGACTTTAATATTGAAAGTAATCGCGCACCAATCGATTATGGATAGTTTATAACCAACCTTTGAACTCAATTTCATCAAAAATAACCAAAAAAACTCACCGTCGACCTCCCACTCGATCGCGAACCTGCAACCCGATTTTTAACCCACCTACGATCGATTTTGAACGAGATTGATAAGGGGCTATTGGTCTAGTGTATCATACGAAGCTACCCTAGAGTTTAATTTGATTACAATCACGATTTGATCATCAATCGATCTCTAGCCTGTGTCGCGACCTGTTCATGGGTAGTTCATCATCAATCCGTACTCATACTGGTAATTGAAACCATACACACACTCGTTTTTGCATGGGGATTAAAAGCCCCATGATTTCAGAAGCATTCTATATCAAATCCGTGTTTAATTTGGGGGATTCGAACCTAGGGCTCGAATTGGGGAAATGGGGTTCTGGTCAAATGGGTTTATAAGTATTCAGACCGGATAATTAACGCGGCTATAGGCCTTGGTTCACCGGTTAAGCACAAGCCCTCCACCCGAGAGGTCCGGGTTTCGACCCCGGGCCACAACATTTTTTTAAAACTTTTTTTTAAAAGCCTTATAAAATCCGGAAAAAATCTAAAAAATTATAAAAAAATGTTTTATAAACATTAAAATTTTTAAAACAACTTACTTGTTTTCTGGAAAGTATTTTTAAAATTTCATCTACCTTATTAAATGTTTTAAATAAATAAAAATCACAAATAATACAAAATTTTTATACAAAAATGAACTTTTAATAATTTAAATTGTTAAATTATTATTTAACACCATATTACTTGTAAATTGTTATTGAACATTATATTACTCGAGATAATTACAATTATATATGTTTTTATAGAAATCCCCAGATTCCATCTAAAACCCTAGTTCGCGATTAAAACGTTAATCTTATAAATAAACTTAAAACTTGTAAAATGTATATTTAGGTACTTTGTGAAGGACTACGTCAAAACGACGCTTAAGATTATTTCTTATTAATCATCCAACATATACTTATTTGACAAGTGAGTTTTCCTTGCCCATTTTTATTTCACACCGTTTTGGGGTGAAACATGATACGTATACATCGTACACTTATAAACGTTTGAGACTTGTAAAAGCACTTGCAATTCATACTTATATTTTGTCATGGTTATTTGTGTATTGTAAGTGATTATATGTGATACATAGTTTGTTACAATCATTAACTATTGCTAGCCTGGCGACGTCTTAGATCTTTGGGCCTGACAAGCCTATTTGGTGCTAAAGTCGATGAACTGCCGACTCCTAGGAGCCGTATGCTTGTGCACTAGGGAACCAAATACACTTAGCTGATCATATATACTTTTAAAGTATAAGACTTGTAAACTTTGTCGAGGTTTGATTGTTGCATTGTTCATAACATCCCTAATCACTTATTTCACTAACTTATAACTTAAATTGCCATCTTTTATATACTTATGTATTTAAAACTATAGAATGCTCACCAACATTTTTATGTTGACCTTTTATTTTTAACATGTTTCAGGTTACTCTTTGAAGCTTATCACATTTAGGATTGGACTTAGAGAAATAAATGAATGATCTGGATACTTTTATACTTGTATTCTGGATGTATCTTTGTTTGGACAATTACTTGTATTGTTACAATTGAATCTTGATTAATATATTTGGAACTAATAATAGCGTTATGTGGCTGTGAACAATCGTAACTCTCACGCCTCGACGATTCCGCCGTCGTCGATCGGGGTGTGACAATATAGGATTAAACATTCGTTAGTGCTGAGTTAATTTAATCGTTAATGGGTTTAGTGCGCGATTGTGGAGTTGGTCGGCCGACTTTCGGTCGAGAGTGGGTTAGGTGACCGATCGCACTCCAATTTTAAAATTTAAGTTAGGCAAATGTTCGAGTCTTTCACGCGGATGTGTCGGGGGTGTTGAATCGAGTCGAAACCGGGTAAATTTGGGTGTTGAGGGCTGCCGGATTATTGGCCGGAGATTGGCCGGAAGGGGAAGGTCGACGGGAGGGAACAGTGGCCGGGGTTTTTGAAACAAATTTCAAAACTGGTCCCTCAACTTTACTATACTTATTATTTCATGTTAAAGCTTTATAAAACAGTTTTTAAAATTACAAAACAACCCCTGGACTTATTAAATCAATTTTGTTTATTATTATTAATAATAATATTTTCATTATTATTATTATTATCATTGTTAGCATTATTAGTTTTAATAATAATATTATTATTATTATCATTGTCATTATTTTTATTATTATTAATACTATAAAAATATAAAAATAAATTGTAAATCCTCATAAAATTTATATTAAATCACAAAAAAAAAAAATTTCGGGTTGTCACATCATCCCCCTGTTAGAGGAATTTTCGTCCCGAAAATTAAGATGTACTGGCAACATCCTTGAAACGGCTAGGATACTTACGCATCATTTCGTCCTCTCGTTCCAAAGTGAACTTAGGACCATGCCGGGAGTTCCATCGAACTCTGCCAATCAGAATTTTTCTATGCATAAGTTGTTTAACTTATCGATCCATAATTTCCAGAATATAACCTCGTGGTAAGGTGATGTCTAGAAATCAGGATAAGACCAGCAATGATAAGAATGATTATCCGTCGGAATTTAAAAATCCCAAACGTCACCATATGAAACGATCTTAACGCATATCCTGTGAATATGTATTTCTCCTTTGACCAGCCATTGGTCTAAAAATACGCTATGCGAAGATCTTGGAATGAATTCATGACAATGGTTTATAATGCACCAATTGTCATCATGACCATTAAGATAAGAGGCATTTTAAAAGGAAAGTTAAACAGAAGATCCATAGGATCACGAAGATTAGGTCTTGTCACTTGTGAAGATAAGACACTTGGACACACACCAAGTTATGTCTTTTCCTTTAGACCAAACCCATGTCTACACGTTACGAAGGTTTATAAACCTTTATATTCATATCGCAATGAGGATAATAACGAGTCTTGTTGTTTTAAATCCAAGATAGAATTTTAATGATTTTCAAGCTTAAGGATTCAAAAGTGATTCAAGTGGTGACTCGAACAATAGGAAACATGCTTTGCAAGGTAGCAATATTTAGGTACGTTTACATACGCAGTTTCAACAAACCATAAGCACAGCTGAGAACATTTGTATGACTAGAAAGTCATGAACATAAGTTGACAATATCTTCAGCAGAGAGATTGTTTAGGAAGGCTACCATCGCACAATCACGTTTTGATAGCTCAAAATGAAAGTCGATAGATAAGGAATAAATGATTCTATATAGCTAGGTCAAATAAGGATAAAGGGAGATAAATCATCTTAAGAAGTTAAGTGATCCAAGCTTAGAATAAAAATCAACCTAAAGCGATTGGGTCTCCTTTCAGATTCAGAGATCATGCTTTGGTTTGATAGGTCGAATCACCTTCTCCTGACGGACTATCTTGGTTTCCTTCTTCGATAACCAATTCATACGGTATTAAGTCTATGTCAAGGTCATGATCTTTGTGTACTTTTGTGTAACCTCTAATCATTACCATTGGTCATTTTAACAGAATAAAAAAAAATTTCTAAACAACTAGGGTTAATGCTAAATTAAAGAATAATTCCAGAAGAATCCAAGCTTATTATCAACCCTGGTATTAAATAGATGTGTAGCTATTGATGATAAGGTACACACATGTAACAACACTTAGTCTTGTCAAATGTGGCTTGCTTCAGTCGTAAATGTATGACCGTGTGATGTATTACCTTGACTGATATGACCTTTATTTCCATAACTGAACTGTTCTTACTTTCTAGCTATAGCCATTTCCTAATTCTGATTGTTTCTAACTTGTCCTTGGGTCCTAATCGACCTAGGGCACACTTATGGTAATGGTCAACCTCCTTAATGTCCCTGTTTAACACACGTTAGCTTAATCATATTAACCAACATAGCTAGGTTCACAACATTGGCATTCTTGTCTACCTTACCGCTAGATTGCTTGTTTGACCCTCCAACTTCTTTCTACTACTCACTAGATTTTTCCAGTGTCCTTAATTCTATTTGGTCTAATGTCATAAGGTATGACATCAGCTTTGTCAATTTATGGAGTTTGTCAGTATAAAGAGCACAACCTAACCCTACCATTGCACGATTTTAGAATTACAATTCTAACTTTTGCATTTCATTCCTTAATCACCAAGGCTTTGAACTTACTTCAATAACCCTATATATAAGCATCACCGGTATACTAAGAATGTGCTTAAACCGGTTACACGACATCCTAATTTTCCTTAGCATCATCCCAAAGAATATGTACAATGAGTTTCATCACTCTTCTATATTTCCTATAGTCCACTTCTATTCTAAATATTCAATCAGTTCCTCAGTTACCGAAATACTAAGTGGAGGAATGTCTCTTAAAATGATTGGAAATACCATGAATGCTCTAAGTAGGACAGGACTTAAGTAATAGCAAGTGTCAGTAAGGTTTTATTACCCTCAACAAGGTCTTACTAGAATTATGATCCTAGCACCCTAGGGTATAGAATAGAAAACTTGTAATACTCATGATCGTTACTTCTCTCGCGTCCACGTCCTCTTCCAAACATTCTTTGGATTACCAAATATCAAAAGCTATCAGTCGTATAAAAATAGACCTTTTGTATTGAAATGAAAAGGAAGAGAAATTCAAGGATTTAAAGAAACAGACAAGCTAGAGAATCAGTTCGAATTCGCGGGATTAACACAAATGTCATGGTTTGAATGTCGTCCAATTTCAAGGTAAGGGTGAGCATTCCTACAAGTAGAACTGATAGATAGTTTCCACATCAGTGGCTATGTTCTATGAGGACCGAGACTTTCTTGCTCAAGATGTAGGAATGATGACTTATACTGACTACAATGTTACCACCCGACCAGATTCACCGGACTTAGCATGCACGACAAATTACAATTACGTGTGCACCCGTAATGGTAATTTGCTTTGCATGGTCACCCCAGTTCCTCCTATCAGGCTAACATATCTTGTCAAGTACAGTGGTCATCAATGATAGAAGTACCAAGTATGTATGTATTATATCAGGGTTGATTAATCAAAGTATACGAAAGGATCAGTAAAGTTTAGGAAATCATTGACATGCCAAGGTAATTTGACCCATTTGCCTTAGAGACCTGTGTATTGACCATAGTTTATCACTCATCCCAGAAATCCCCAGGTAAGCATACCAGGTCTCGCAATGAGATATATGCGATATGCTAGCCTTAGCCCGAGAGCCTTTTGCCAGGAAATCCAGAATACAGGTGTCTATGTGTCACACAAGTTCATTTGGTTTATGGAATTCAAAACCTCGATAAGATTTTCATAGGTTAAACATAAAGTCTAAGGATTTGAACCTACGATGATAAGTTAAGTTTAGGAAGACTAGGAACAAGTAACTAACTAACAGTGTGCGGTTATAGTCTAGTGTGTATGCAACCTAGTTCTCTATAACCAATGGCTCTGATACCAATCTGTCACACCCTCAAATTCCGGGTCTGGAATCTATCACGGAGGGGTGTGAACAAACCAGGATCACAGTCAAAAGTTACTTGGAACGACTCTATATGCAACGTTTAACATAACAAACCAAAGTTCAAACTTTGTAATACATGCGGAAACGTTTAAACAAATAAAACAAACCCAAAATATAAAGATGAACATATATATATCATTGTTTAAGCGTTAGGATGCATGCTTGACCCGTGTAGTGCTCCTAACAGCAGTCCAGATTTAATGACCTGAGAATAGCATACTAAAAGTCAACACACGGTTGGTGAGTTCAAGAGTTTGTGTTTAAACATAACAGTTTAGCAAAAGTGTATATCAACCCAATGGTTGGTAAGTTCAAGAGTTTGCGTTTAATCATAACAGTTTAACAAAAGCGTGTATCAACCCAATGGTTGATCAGTTCAAGAATTCACAGTTAAACATCCCAGTTTAACAATAGCGTGTGTCAATCCAATGGTTGACCAGTTCAAGAGTTCACAGTTAAACATCCCAGTTTAACTACAGCGTATATTTAAGCATGTGCATTGTAATGGCTAGCTAGCCTATTCCCAAACGATATTAAATAGTGATTTCGACATTGAAGCTGACTGTGTTATGTTTGCCTCCAGCCACGATGTCAGATCGTGACTAATGTTCATAGGACAAATTGCACCCGACTGACCTCGAGTCATACAGGTGGGGTCGTCACTCCCAGTAGTACTACCCAACTTTCCCCGCTATCCAATATTAACAATTCGAAAGTGTGAGGACTTTTATAATGATCAACAGCACTATCTTTAATATCATACACATCTTAAATATATAATGAAAACGTTTGTAACATTACCAGTATGCTATCTCCCCAAAAGAGTTTTAATAAAATGAACTTACACAAAAGAGATTTGGTAAAATAGTGGGGCTTGAACTCACCTCAATATTCTCGTGTGATGTTGATAAGCTAGTGAATTGCTCCTAAGGAATTATAATTCACAAAGTAAATAAGTACAAATTTATAACCCAAATAAGTTAGATCTTTGAACCTGGTGTTCAATTGATCTAGGATTTGGTTCTCGGGAATTTGTTATAAACATTAAATCATTTAATTATTTTTGTTAATTCTTTAATAATTAAAGATTCGCATTTCATTAATTTAATAATAATTTTAACATATCATTATGTTAAAATGAATTTTAGACATCATCTAAATATGTAGGTTTGTATTTAATTTAGTAAGATTTTATAATTAAATTTATAAAATCTAATGTGTATTTGCCTTATCAAATATGTAATGTTTACAAGTTTTAATTAATCTCTATCTTTATATATTTTACAAAAAAATATAACTTGAATATAATGATCGTAATAATTTATGAAATTATAAAAATATCTTTATAATTTCCATAATTATCATAATACAATATCCAACAATGAATTTATAATTTAAATTATTATTTAGAGTTCATTTTTATAAAAATGATTATTTATAACATTTATAAATAATATTTTATAAATATTATTAAGATGTTTTTGGTAGAATAAATTTCCAGGAAAATAATTTAATAATCTTTAGAATAAACAGAGTTTATAAAAATTACTTTTATAATTTTTAGGAATTTTTCTGTATTTTTTTAAAAGTGTAAAAGGCTTTTAAAAAATGGATGTTGGGGGCCGGGTTCGAACCCGTGACCTCCACCCCATAATGCAACACACAAACCAGTGAACCAAGGCATCCAGCCGCAATGGTTCACGGTTTTTATTTCTTTTAAACACAAATTCCAAACCTTTCCCCACCCGTATGAACCCTAGGTTCGATCCGAGTCAAATTGATCCCCGAATCAATGTTGTTAACGATGGAAACTATAGGGTTTTCATTCCTTATGAGAAATCGAGTGTAGAGGTGGTTTCAATTACCTGTTTCGAGTTCGAAATGAGGAAGAACAGGGAGTTGCAGGTCCGCGGTTTTTGGGGTAATCGAATGAAATGTTTTTGATTGTTTTGAACGAAATCGAACTCAAAGGAAGTTTATATAGGATTAAACATTCGTTAGTGCTGAGTTAATTTAATCGTTAATGGGTTTAGTGCGCGATTGTGGAGTTGGTCGGCCGACTTTCGGTCGAGAGTGGGTTAGGTGACCGATCGCACTCCAATTTTAAAATTTAAGTTAGGCAAATGTTCGAGTCTTTCACGCGGATGTGTCGGGGGTGTTGAATCGAGTCGAAACCGGGTAAATTTGGGTGTTGAGGGCTGCCGGATTATTGGCCGGAGATTGGCCGGAAGGGGAAGGTCGACGGGAGGGAACAGTGGCCGGGGTTTTTGAAACAAATTTCAAAACTGGTCCCTCAACTTTACTATACTTATTATTTCATGTTAAAGCTTTATAAAATAGTTTTTAAAATTACAAAACAACCCCTGGACTTATTAAATCAATTTTGTTTATTATTATTAATAATAATATTTTCATTATTATTATTATTATCATTGTTAGCATTATTAGTTTTAATAATAATATTATTATTATTATCATTGTCATTATTTTTATTATTATTAATACTATAAAAATATAAAAATAAATTGTAAATCCTCATAAAATTTATATTAAATCAAAAAAAAAATTTCGGGTTGTCACAGATATTAGGTTCAAATACTTAAAAGATGCACCTATTTAACAAAACATAAAGACACATTATGTCTAAAAAATATCAATACTTATGTTAACATAAAATATATCCATATACATTATTGTAAAAATAAATGTTGAATCTGACATTCTATTAGCAAGTGAAATGTTTTACGGCTTTCATTATCATATATAATATTTATAATAATAATAGTTGGCGGGGGTACTATAATTTATTTTTTACTAATTAGCTTGTTTCATTTTTCTTCTTAACTAAATGTGTGTATAGTTACACATCTACATAACTAGTATTATTCCTGGTGCGCGATACACAAGGATTATTTCGGCTGCTTATTTGATTGAATTTCATTATTACATTTTATATAATGGTTTAGGAGCCGGATTGTAATTAAAACTTGATGTTTATTGTGTAGAGAAAATTAGTGGGATTGGCATTATGAACCAAAATAGGATGTTCAATAGTTTTGCTATCATGCTACAAAAGGGGCTTGCCTAATTTGTTGCTCTTGGTGATGTTTCAAATGTGTCGATGATGCTTCAAAAGTAAGCTGCATTACAAAAGTTTTTATCGAGTCCTTAAAATCTGGATATCTTGCAGGCTCTTAAATCTCTGCTAATTAAAGCTGTTAATCGTAAGAGAGATGCTCAGTATGACGATTGATCTTGTGTTTGAGAACTAGTATAAGTTACAGGATTGAAGGGCCATAATATGTAGGACATGGGTTCTTTTTTATTAAAAATATATACGATAATAATAACAATAATCACGTTATTGATGGGAAAGCTAATTAAAGTGTAATACCATATACTATCCGCATGTAAGTAATAACATAAGTTACATGAATTGAAACCAATTCAAATCGTAGTCTTCCGAAAGAACTGAAAGAAAGCTTTGTTCACTTGAATCTTGGAACCGCTAAGATTCTCCACAGCTTTCCTATGTCTGCACAATTAAAAAACCAAATTGCTATTTAACAGAGGTCCTTAAATCAAATTTCGCGTTTCTTTTCTGACAAACGCATCTGTCTCCTAAGGTATAAAACAAAAAACAATATGTGTACTGCCGTAGATGTTCTTACACCCGAGGTAACACTGAATAAGAAGGTGTCTCATAAATGAAACCGAAATTAAAGATGGTGATCTTAGAATATTGGAAGTAGGAGTATTCAACTTTATTTATGGAGTAGTGTAGTTTTATCAATTACAAAATTTTCTATCGACACCAAAGATCGAAACCTGAAATTTACTGTAATTTACTTCATTTAAGAAATGAACCTAAAATTTACCATAAGCTTCAAATACGAAAAATGTAACTTGCTCAAATATAAAAGAATGTTGCGTTTATTAGGTTTGTTTTATAAGTGTTATAAATACCAAACAATTTATTGATGTTAATGTTTTTTTATTGTTTGTTTTGAAAGTTACGTTTTCCATAGATTATTAGATTAAGAAACATGGAAAGTAAATCTGGGTTATTAACCCCTTTTAGACGGCATCATATTTTTCTTTTCTTACTAAAATTTTGTATGTTTTCTTTTTCTATTAAATAATTACATTAATTATATTAACTATTAATAATAATTTTAATTCTTTTTTAAATTAAAAATAGTTTTTTAGTAAATTAAGAAATATATCCTTTTTTTATTTTATTTCTAAAGAAACAAAGTTTGATAGAATAAGAAATTTTTTTACAAGATCAATATTTTTTAAATATGAAATATTTTCAAAGTAGTATTTTTAAAAAGTAAAATTAACGTAAACAAAAAATAACTAAAACTGAGAGTTATGATAAGAAAAGTTTTCAAAAATGATATTTTTAAAACAGTTTACTTTAAAACAAAATGTTTGATTTTTAATTTTTTTGAAAAAAAAACAAAAAAGTTTAAGAAGTTAATATTGTTAATTTATTACTTATAATAATTACTTATACTTAATTTTATATATTTTATCTTAAAATATTTTCATTATATTTGATTTATGTTATTTTATTTAATATTTTAGTTACTCAACTCGTGTAACACGTATTACTAAAGCTAGTGTTTATACATAATGTTGCTATGATGTAACAATAAGTTATTCTAAAAGTGTTTATAATTAAGTATGCTTTAAAATATTTCCTTTTGTAATGAAAGTTTGTCACAAATCACGAAGGTTTAAGACTTTTTATCAGATATTTTAAAATTATTTATGATTGTGTTATCATAATATAATATATAAAATTATGTAAACAATTTGTTTAATTTTTTCCTACTTTTATTTATTAGTGACTTAAAGTGTTTGTTTATTACAAAGTACTTAAACAAAAGGTTTAATATAAAGAAGAAAGTAGATGAAGAATATTAATATAATAAAAACATCCATAGCTTTCCCGGAATAACTGAAAAATTAAAACACCTTCCTAAAAACTTTGTTTCAACATTTTAGTAACTAAAATAAATTTCCAAACAAATTATGTCATTTAAATGTACTTTATATTTTGTAAAGAAATCATTCTTTGAATAAATAAGTCAAGTCATTATTTAATTCAATAAAGAGTTTATAGATTAATGGTATCTGCGTATAAAGAATGGTGTCCCTTCTCATAAGATTAAGAACAAGTTCGGTTAAGAACAAGTTCGGTTAAGAACAAGTTTAGATCTTATCGTAAACAATATTGTAAAGTTAAAAATATAATTAGATGAGTATTGTTTACCATTCTAAGAAAAGTAATTAGTAAACAAAACAATTAAATTGTTTTGGTAATTTTATCATAAATGGGATGATACATATTTCAAGTTTGTAGTTAGTACAATAATAGTACTTTTATACACCTACGGACCTTAAATTTATTCAAAACAGACGATTTAAAAAGAGTAGTTATGTGTATGTGTAATCTACTATAGTAAAGCAAAATCAATTTTTGTCATATGTCATCTTTTCATAACCTTATTGTCACATATCATTTTGTCATCCTCCTAATTACTGCTGTCACACCCTCAATTTCCACGTACGGGGTTTTACCGTCAGGCGTGTGACATAACCAGGATCTCAGATAAGCATCAGTTACACCAAACGACTCGATAATTACAAAACATATATATAGCTTAATATTAATGAAACAAACCAATTATGTTTAAGTAATGCGGAAGCGAATACAATAAAACATTTAACAATAGTTTTGAAACACACAAACACGTGTCCAATCCAGTTTATGTAAAGTGAATGCAAATTAAATCTTGAAAACAGTTTGTGGTGAATACAGATTGACATGCTGTAGATGTTGTGCTCCTAAACGTGCCACATCAATGTCCTAAGAGAAAACATGCAAAAATCTCAGTACAAGACTGTTGAGTTCACAGGTTTATCAGAAAACAGTAAATATCAGTAGTGAAGTTCCCGGATTATGTAATTCGTCAAGTATGTAATTCCCGGATTATGTAATCCGATAAGTATGTAATTCCCGGATTATGTAATCCGATAAGTATGTAATTCCCGGATTATGTAATCCGATAAGTATGTAATTCCCGGATTATGTAATCCGATAAGTAACAGTAATGAAATCCCCGGATTTATTAATCCGTCAAGTATAGTGAAATTCCTGGATTTATTAATCAAAGCATATAATGGGTAGCTAGTCCATCATGATCACTATGTGTCTGAAGTCGCGGCCGAGCTGACATGTAATCAAATAATAAACAGGCCCGGATGTGGATCACACACCACAACACTTGTAATTAGGCTAACCGTTCACCCGTTTGACGAACGTTGTGCTAGCGCGACTAGCCCGGGTGGGGTATGTCAATCCCAGTAGTACTACTAACAATTACCTCGCTAAGTCCATATTAACGGTCCGTTGGGCAAGTATACACCATAGTATCAAGTATATGCAGTATTACAAAAATCCAAAGTAATGTAACGTTTATGAAAACAGCATGTTTCTCTCCCCCAAAAGAGTATATAAGTAAAAAGTTGGGCTGTAAACTCACTTGGCGTTTGTATATACGATGATTGAATAGGATAATAATTGATGTTCCAACGAACGCCTTCACGAAGTACCTAAACATGTATATATATATTTTAAGATTTAGGTTATTAATAAGTTTAACGATTATACGCGAACTAGGGTTTCGATAAGAATTTGGGGTTTTTATAGGTAATATTTTTAACGTAATCATTTATGTTAATGACTTTAATTAATAATACATATTAATATTATAAGGATTTTATTTTTTCAAGTTTGATTTTACATAGATAATTATTTAGTTATTTTAAAAGAACCTATTTGTATCAATACATAAGGTTTAAATACAAATTTTAAATAAACATTTTAAGATAACTATGATTTTAAAAGAATAACATTTGAACCGAAATAAATTTATTAGTTGAACCCATTTTTAATAAGATTTAACCGAAAATAATATTTTTAAAATGTTTTTAGAACAATTATTTAAAAATAGAAAAATCCAGGAAATTATTTGATGGTCCAAAAATATTAAAAGTTTACAAAAACAATTTTTATACTTTATTAAAAATTTTCTGTAAAATTAATTTGGGCTAAAAGCCCTTAAAAAATATATGAAGGTTGCCCGGTTCGAACCCGGGACCTTCTGTTTGAGATAGAGCGCAGGAACCATCAAACCAAGGCCGTGGTCGCGTTATTCCCCGGGTTCCAAATCTTTTAAACACAAACAAAATTGTACCCAATTCCCGTATGAACCCTAGGTTTGATTTGTACCAAATTGATCCCCAATTCGATTCAATTAGGGGCTATATTCATGGGGCTTTTATTCCCCATGATGAAATGAGTATGTAGGTATGTTTAATTACCAGATTGGATTCGATTTGATGATTATCCCACGAAGAACAGTTCGCGACTTCTTGAGGTTCGATTTATGCCCAAATCCGTGATTATAATTCAATTCCTTGAACAGGAAGTTTTTAATGATGCTAAGTATCAAAAACCCTCTGTTAATTGCTAGTTAGGAAGGCCGGAGAGTGGTGTTCGAGTAGGTTGCAGGTCGCGGTCGAAGGTGGTGATCAATGGAGGTGTTTAAGTTCGTTTCAGATGCGATTGAAAGTTGCATTCTATTAGGAACTGTTATGGGGTCTTATATACACGATTAATTGGATTATTTTAGTTGTTAGTGGCGATTGTGGATTGTTTGTTTGGCCGACAATGGAGATAGTCGGTTTTAGTGGTGTTTGCACTTGTATTATTCAATCGAATGGTGACTCACGTTCGACTCCACCACGGGAATGTGTCGGTAACTTTAGTTAGGTCAAAACCGCGTTTATTTGGCGTTTAGGGGGGTCGCCGGAGCCGCTCCGGCGGTGGCCGGAGGGTCGGCCGGAAATACGGGGGGAAAGGGGGGTTGGGTTTGGTTAATTACACAAATGGTCCCTGTGGTTTGAACTTGTGTCATTTTATGTTAAAACTCACTTTTAAAGTTTCTAAAATGACAATACAACCCCCCCGACTTTATTATTATTTTTTTTATTAGTATCATTATTATCATTATCATTATTAGTATTTTTATCATTATTATTATTATTATTATTATTAGTATTATTATCATTATTATTATTATTATTATTATTATTCTTAAATAATAATAAATTGGTTCAATTTATGATAAGCGATGAAAATTAGTTTAATAGTATTTATCGAAAACTCGGGTTGTCACATTATCCCCTTGTTAAGGGAATTTTCGTCCTGAAAATTGGAACACCGGGGTTAACAACCAAGTATACGGAGAATTCGGTTAAACCGATAAATAGACTACACACAGTGAGTTAACGAGCTCAATGCTAACTGACGTACCGGTTAGTGACTGATGTCACACACCATTACATTCACTACATGATCTTTAACAAGAAGAATCTTAGGTTTCCTTTCTGATTTGGGAATATCTTGAATGTTTCTAGCACTCTTGTTCATCAGAAGGTGACCATGAAACCATCTGTATCATCTGAGCTATCACACGCACGTGAAACTTTATGAGGTAGAACAAATGTGAAAATAGACCCACAATGTTCTTTGCTTGATATCGTGAGATTTCACAGTATCCCTCAGTTGAGAAAATTTCGTCCTAAAATTCAGTTGGAGTTAGGTTCTGAAGGTGTATCCATGAACAAGTGCTGATATTTAGACTTCATCTGATCCTCCCGTTCCCATGTAAATTCCGGTCCCCGTTTGGAGTTCCATCTTACGCGTACAATAGGAATTTTGCTACGCTTTAGTGTCTTGACCTCTCGATCCATGATCTCCACTGGTTCTTCAATGAAATGTAGTTGATCATCTATCTTTAATTCCTCCAAAGGCACGATCAATGATTCATCAGACAGACATTTCCTCAGATTGGATACGTGAAACACATCATGTATCCCCCTGAGTTCTTCAGGTAAATTCAACTGATAGGCTACTGGGCCAATCCGTTTGACAATCTCGAATGGCCCCACGTATCTTGGGCTTAACTTCCCACGCTTTCCAAAGCGTATTACACCTTTCCAGGGTGAGACTTTCAGCAGTACTTTGTCACCAACCTGAAACTCCAATGGCTTACGACGCTTGTCAGCGTAACTCTTTTGTCGATCACGTGCTGCTGCCATACGGTTACGAATTTGCATGATCTTCTCAGTCGTTTCGTGCACAAGTTCAGGTCCTGTAAGTTGGATTTCTCCTACCTCTGCCCAACAGATAGGTGATCGGCACTTACGTCCATACAATGCCTCAAATGGAGCTGCCTTGATCGAGGTGTGATAACTGTTATTATAGGAGAACTCAACTACTGGTAAATGAGTTTCCCAGCTACTGCCAAAATCAATGACACAGGCACGCAACATGTCTTCCAGTGTCTGGATCGTACGTTCACTTTGACCATCGGTCTGCGGGTGATACGCGGTACTCATATCCAACCGCGTTCCCAATGATCGTTGTAATGATTGTCAGAAGTGAGAAGTGAACCGAGCGTCACGATCAGAAATGATAGATATCGGCACGCCATGCCGAGAGACTATTTCCCTTAAATAGATACGTGTCAGCTTCTCCATTCGATCAGTCTCTCGGATTGCCAGAAAGTGTGCGGATTTCGTTAAGCGATCTACTATAACCCAAATGGTATCGCATCCGCTGGGAGTCCTAGGTAACTTTGTGATGAAGTCCATTGAGATCTGCTCCCATTTCCACACTGGAATTTCCGGTTGTTGGAGTAAACCGGATGGTCTCTGGTATTCTACCTTAACGTTGGAACAAGTTAGACATCTGCTAACGTATGTGGCTATCTCTGCTTTCATTTTCGGCCACCAGTAAAATTCTTTCAAGTCCTGATACATCTTATCTGAACCTGGATGGATCGAGTAACGTGACTTATGAGCTTCATCCATTATCAGCTCTCGCAAGTTCCCGTACTGTGGTACCCAGATCCGTTTTATAAAATAACGAATTCCATCAGCTTTAACCTCCAACTGTTTCTCCATGCCTCGCATGGATTCTGCTTTGAGATTCTCCGTTTTCAAGGCCTCAGATTGAGCAGCTTTGATTTGCACTGGTAGGTCAGAATGGATAGTCATTTGTAATGCGCGCACCCGACGAGGCTTTAGGGTTTCCTTACGACTAAGGGCATCGGCTACCACATTAGCCTTACCCGGATGGTACTTGATCACACAGTCATAATCATTGAGTAATTCTAACCATCGTCGTTGCCGCATATTCAGTTCCTTCTGGCTAAATATGTGCTGAAGGCTCTTATGATCTGTATAGATCGTGCACCTGGTTCCATATAGGTAGTGCCTCCAGATCTTCAAGGCAAACACTACAGCTCCTAGTTCCAGATCATGCGTTGTGTAGTTCTTCTCATGCACCTTGAGCTGTCTAGATGCATAAGCTATGACTTTGTCACGTTGCATCAATACACACCCCAAACCTTGGATGGATGCATCACAGTAAACAACAAAGTCATCAGTTCCTTCTGGTAAGGCTAGGATTGGTGCACTGCAGAGTTTGTCTTTAAGCGCCTGAAACGCTGTTTCCTCTTTGCTACCCCACTTATAAATTATTCCCTTATGAGTCAGGGCAGTCAAAGGTTGTGCCAATTTAGAAAATCCTTCGATAAATCTCCGGTAATAGCCTGCCAAACCAAGGAATTGTCGCACCTCAGTAGGCGTCTTTGGTGCCGGCCAATCCTTGATTGCTTTAATCTTTGAAGGATCAACATGTATACCCTTTTCATTCACCACGTGCCCAAGGAATTGCACTTCACGCATCCAGAAGTCACATTTTGAGAACTTTGCGTAAAGTTGTTCATCTCTTAGCAATTCCAGTATGGTTCTCAAATGTCCCTCATGATCTTCCTTATTACGGGAGTAGATTAGTATGTCATCAATGAAGACAATGACAAACTTATCCAGATAAGGTTTGCAGACACGGTTCATGAGGTCCATGAAAACTGCTGGGGCATTGGTCAGCCCAAAAGGCATTACGGTGAACTCGTAGTGCCCATAACGTGTTCGAAACGCAGTCTTGGAGATGTCTTCCTCTCGAACCCTCAACTGATGATAACCTGATCTCAAGTCAATCTTGGAATAGTAGCTAGATCCTTGTAACTGGTCGAACAAATCATCAATGCGTGGAAGTGGATACCTATTCTTGATTGTAACCTTGTTTAGTTCGCTGTAGTCAATACACATCCTGAAGGTTCCATCTTTCTTTTTAACGAAAAGCACTGGAGCTCCCCAAGGTGAAGAACTGGGACGAATGAATCCTTTGTCTAACAACTCTTGCAATTGCTTAGACAGCTCTTGTAGTTCGTTCGGTGCTAGACGGTACGACGCCCGAGCGATCGGAGTTGCTCCTGGTGCTAGTTCAATCTGAAATTCTACCTGTCTGTGTGGAGGAAGGCCAGGTAGGTCTTCGGGAAATACTTCAGGAAAGTCTCTAACAACGGGAATATCTTCAATTCGCCTTTCATCCGTCTTCATTTCAGTAACAAGTGCCAACAAGGCAAGGTGTCCTTTTCTGAGACATTTCTGAGCCTTCAAATATGATATGATGCCGACTACCGCACCCACCTTTTCACCTTCCACTGTAAGAATTTCATCGCCCGAAATAGGTAACTTGATCAGCTTTTCCTTGAAAACGATCTCAGCACTATTTTGGGATAACCAATCCATCCCGACTACTACATCAAAGCTTCCTAGTGTGACGGGAATAAGGTCTATGCTGAAAGTGTGTCCGGTTAAGCCTAGCTTACAGTTTTTAAACACTTGTGTTGCTGTTATCGTCCTACCATCGGCTATTTCTATGGCATACTTAGAACTCAAGTCAGTGGGTACCATCCCTAGTGTTTTACTAAACTTGGTGGACACATAACTCTTATCGGCACCAGAGTCAAATAAAACAGAGGCATAACACCCGTTAATAGAGAATCTACCGGATACTACAGTAGGGTCGTTTCGAGCCTCACCTGAGCCCATGATGAAGACTCTGCCTCTGCCACCGCCACCACCATTGTTGTTGTCTTTGGGCTTATCAGCAGCACCATTGTCACCATTCTTTTTCCGTCTCGGGCAATCCCTTTTAAAGTGTCCGGGTTGACCATATTCATAACACACAGTCTGATTGTGGTTCTGCTGTTGTTGAGGTGCTTTTCCTGAGAGGTTCACCCGGCAATACTTGGCAACATGCCCGAACTTCCCGCACCTCTCACACGTGCCCCTTGTGCACTGCTGTCACACCCTCAAAATCCACGTGCGGAGTTCTACCGCGAGGCGTGTGAACAAACCAGGATCACAGTCATTAGTTACTTGGAACGACTCTATATGCAACATTTAACATAACATACCAAAGTTCAAACTTTATAATACATGCGGAAGCGTTTAACAAAATAAACAAACCCAAAATATATAAAGATAAACATATATATATCATGGTTTAAGCGTTAGGATGCATGCTTGACCCGTGTAGTGCTCCTAACAGCAGTCCAGATTTAGTGACCTGAGAATAGCATACTAAAAGTCAACACACGGTTGGTGAGTTCAAGAGTTTATGTTTAAACAAAACAGTTTAACAAAAGTGTGTATCAACCCAATGGTTGGTAAGTTCAAGAGTTTGCGTTTAATCATAACAGTTTAACAAAAGTGTCATCAACCCAATGGTTGATGTATTTCAAGAGTTTGCGTATAAACATAACAGTTTACCAATAGTGTGTATCAACCCAATGGTTGATCAGTTCCGGAGTTTGCAGTTAAACATCCCAGTTTAACAATAGCGTGTATCAACCCAACGGTTGATCAGTTCAAGAGTTCACAGTTAAACATCCCAGTTTAACAATAGCGTATATTTAAGCATGTGCATTGTAATGGCTAGCTAGCCCATTCACAAACGATATTAAATAGTGATTTCGACATTGAAGCTGACTGTGTTATGTTTGCCTCCAGCCACGATGTCAGATCGTGACTAATGTTCATAGGACAAATTGCACCCGACTGACCTCGAGTCATACAGGTGGGGTCGTCACTCCCAGTAGTACTACCCAACTTTCCCCGCTATCCAATATTAACAATTCGAAAGTGTGAGGACTTTTATAATGATCAACAGCACTATCTTTAATATCATACACATCTTAAATATATAATGAAAACGTTTGTAACATTACCAGTATGCTATCTCCCCCAAAAGAGTTTTAATAAAATGAACTTACCCAAAAGAGATTTGGTAAAATAGTGGGGCTTGAACTCACCTTGATTTGATGTAATGAAATGAACAAGAACTTCAAAGAATAAGGCAATGCACGATCAAACACGATCAACACCTATTATTAGTTGTAATTAAGTTTTTAAAACGTGTTCATCGCGAATAAATATATTTGGTCGGATTCGGGTCGGTTTGGTTTGACGTACACGATTTGGTATACAAACAACACCATGTCTTAATAATATTACCAATATTGATATTAATAATAACAATGGTATAATTATAATTATAATGATAATATTTGTATTTGTAAATATTTTATGAAATTTATTAAATATAATTCCTTCATTTATCATAATAAATCCATAATTAAAATAATATAATTTTTATTAATAACTTGATGATTTAAATCATCATTTAAAATCCATTTTTATAAAAGTAACTATTTATAACATTTGTAATAATTATATAAATAAATAATTAAATAAGGTATTTAAAGAAATAAATTTCCAGGAAAATAATTTAATAATCTTTAGAATAAACAGAGTTTATAAAATTACTTTTATAATTTTTAGGAATTTTTCTGTATTTTTTTTAAAAGTGTAAAAGGCTTTTAAAAAATGGATGTTGGGGGCCGGGTTCGAAATGAGGAAGAACAGGGAGTTGCAGGTCCGCAGTTTTTGGGGTAATCGAATGAAATGTTTTTGATTGTTTTGAACGAAATCGAACTCAAAGGAAGTTTATATAGGATTAAACATTCGTTAGTGCTGAGTTAATTTAATCGTTAATGGGTTTAGTGCGCGATTGTGGAGTTGGTCGGCCGACTTTCGGTCGAGAGTGGGTTAGGTGACCGATCGCACTCCAATTTTAAAATTGAAGTTAGGCAAATGTTCGAGTCTTTCACGCGGATGTGTCGGGGGTGTTGGATCGAGTCGAAACCGGGTAAATTTGGGTGTTGAGGGCTGCCGGATTATTGGCCGGAGATTGGCCGGAAGGGGAAGGTCGACGGGAGGGAACAGTGGCCGGGGTTTTTGAAACAAATTTCAAAACTGGTCCCTCAACTTTACTATACTTATTATTTCATGTTAAAGCTTTATAAAACAGTTTTTAAAATTACAAAACAACCCCTGGACTTATTAAATCAATTTTGTTTATTATTATTAATAATAATATTTTCATTATTATTATCATTATCATTGTTAGCATTATTAGTTTTAATAATAATATTATTATTATTATCATTGTCATTATTTTTATTATTATTAATACTATTATTAAATAATAATAAAAATATAAAAATAAATTGTAAATCCTCATAAAATTTATATTAAACCACAAAAAAAAAAAAAAAATTTCGGGTTGTCACATCATCCCCCTGTTAGAGGAATTTTCGTCCCGAAAATTAAGATGTACTGGCAACATCCTTGAAACGGCTAGGATACTTACGCATCATTTCGTCCTCTCGTTCCAAAGTGAACTTAGGACCATGCCGGGAGTTCCACCGAACTCTGCCAATCAGAATTTTTCTATGCATAAGTTGTTTAACTTATCGATCCATAATTTCCAGAATATAATCTCGTGGTAAGGTGATGTCTAGAAATCAGGATAAGACCAACAATGATAAGAATGATTATCCGTCGGAATTTAAAAATCCCAAACGTCACCATATGAAACGATCTTAACGCATATCCTGTGAATATGTATTTCTCCTTTGACCAGCCATTGGTCTAAAAATACGCTATGCGAAGATCTTGGAATGAATTCATGACAATGGTTTATAATGCACCAATTGTCATCATGACCATTAAGATAAGAGGCATTTTAAAAGGAAAGTTAAACAGAAGATCCATAGGATCACGAAGATTAGGTCTTGTCACTTGTGAAGATAAGACACTTGGACACACACCAAGTTATGTCTTTTCCTTTAGACCAAACCCATGTCATCATGCCCGAACTTCCCGCACCTCTCACACGTGCCCCTTGTGCACTGCCCAGTATGATGGAGCAGACATTTGTTGCACTTTGGGAGATTTCCATGATAGCCGCCCGAATAAGAAGGTTGGGACGGATTAAACTTCTTGTGTTGAGGTTGATGAGTGGAGGATGAAGATTGCTTTCCGCTGGTAGATGGTTCCTATTTCCTCTTGTTACTATGGAAACCAGATGCAGCACCTCGCGGGGGCAGTTTACCCTACGCGACAGCCTTGTCAGTCAACTTGTGGGCCAGTTGAACAGCTTCCTGAATGGTAGCTGGTCTAGCAGTAGTGACCATGCACTGGATTTCAGGTACCAGTCCGTCGATGTATCTTTCAACCCGTTTGTAAGCCGAGTTAATCATAGTAGGGCACAGAGTAGCCAGCTCGTGAGAACGAGTTGTGTAGGCTTCGATTTCATAACCTACCATCTTCAGGTTCCAAAATTCAGTTTCCAGTTTTTGTATTCATCCCGTGAACAGTACTCCTCTTTCAGCATATTCTTGAATTCTACCCATGTTATGGCGTTTGCAGCTTCAACGCCCAGCATCTGAACTTGTGTGTTCCACCAGCTCAGAGCAGCACCATCCAGTGTGCCAGCAGCATATTTTACCCTATTCCCAGCAGGGCAGTTACAGATTTCGAACACCGACTCTAGCTTTTCGAACCAACAGAGCAGTCCCACCGCTCCCTCAGTTCCATTGAACGGGTTAGGTTTGCAGTCCATAAAGGACTTGTAAGTGCAAGTCGGTTGTCTAATAGGATTCTGCTGTGAAGGGGGTTGGTTTGCCAACGCTGCGGTAATACTATGATTGATTATTGCTGCCAATTCTGCAGGCGTCAGTGAGATGTTACCTCTTCCACGTCCACGTCCTCTTCCAGACATTCTTTACATTACAAAATATCAAAAGCTATCAGTCATAAGAAAATAGACCTTTTGTCTTGGAATGAAAAGGAAGAGAAATTCAAAGATTTAAAGAAATAGACAAGCTAGAGAATCAGTCCGAATCCGAGGGATTAACACAAATGTCATGGTTTGAATTTCGTCCAAATTCAAAGTAAGTGTGAGCATTCCTACAAGTAGAATTGATAAATAGTTTCCACATCGGTGGCCATGTTCTATGGAAACCAAGACTTTCTTGCTCAAAGTGTAGGAATGTTGACTTATACTGACTACAATGTTACCACCTGACTAGACTTACCGGACTTAGCATGCACGACAAATTACAGTTACGTGTGCACCCGTAATGGTAATTTGCTTTGCATGATCACCCCGGTTCCTCCTATCAGGTTAACATATCTTGTCAAGTATAGTGGTCATCAATGATAGAAGTACCAAATATGTATGTATTATATTGGGGTCGATCAATCAAAGTATACAAAGGATCAGTAGAGTTTGGGAATCATTGACACGCCAAGGTAATTTGACCCATTTGCCTTAGAGACCTGTGTATTGACCATAGTTTATCACTCATCCCAGAAATCCCCAGGTAAGCATACCAGGTCTCGCAATGAGATTTATGCGATATGCTTGCCTTAGCCCGAGGGCCTTTTGCCAGGAAATCCAGAATACAGGTGTCTATGTGTCACACAAATCATTAAGAACATTTAGGCGATGTTAAATGCACACAAACTCTCCCGTGACTCACAGTAACTCGGAGCCACCATCCTGGTAGCCATATGCTCACAGGGATATGTTAAAGCAAAAATTCTCAGGCAACCAATTTAGTAGGCATAGCTTAGTAATCTATGTGTGTGTAACTAATGCATATCCAGCTATAGTCTAAAATGCAATGCAGATAAGATGCAAAGTTCATTTTAGTTCGCTATAACCTGGCTCTGATAATCTGTCACACCCTCAATTTCCACGTACGGGGTTTTACCGTCAGGCGTGTGACATAACCAGGATCTCAGATAAGCATCAGTTACACCAAACGACTCGATAATTACAAAACATATATATAGCTTAATATTAATGAAACAAACCAATTATGTTTAAGTAATGCGGAAGCGAATACAGTAAAACATTTAACAATAGTTTTGAAACACACAAACACGTGTCCAATCCAGTTTATGTAAAGTGAATGCAAATTAAATCTTGAAAACAGTTTGTGGTGAATACAGATTGACATGCTGTAGATGCTGTGCTCCTAAACGTGCCACATCAATGTCCTGAGAGAAAACATGCAAAAATCTCAGTACAAGACTGGTGAGTTCACAGGTTTATCAGAAAACAGTAAATATCAGTAGTGAAGTTCCCAGATTATGTAATCCGTCAAGTATGTAATTCCCGGATTATGTAATCCGATAAGTATGTAATTCCCGGATTATGTAATCCGATAAGTATGTAATTCCCGGATATGTAATCCGATAAGTATGTAATTCCCGGATTATGTAATCCGATAAGTAACAGTAATGAAATCCCCGGATTTATTAATCCGTCAAGTATAGTGAAATTCCCGAATTTATTAATCAAAGCATATAATGGGTAGCTAGTCCATCATGATCACTATGTGTATGAAGTCGCGGCCGAGCTGACATGTAATCAAATAATAAACAGGCCCGGATGTGGATCACACACCACAACACTTGTAATTAGGCTAACCGTTCACCCGCTTGACGAACGTTGTGCTAGCGCGACTAGCCCGGGTGGGGTATGTCAATCCCAGTAGTACTACTAACAATTACCTCGCTAAGTCCATATTAACGGTCCGTTGGGCAAGTATACACCATAGTATCAAGTATATGCAGTATTACAAAAATCCAAAGTAATGTAACGTTTATGAAAACAGCATGTTTCTCTCCCCCAAAAGAGTATATAAGTAAAAAGTGGGGCTGTAAACTCACTTGGCGTTTGTATATACGATGATTGAATAGGATAATAATTGATGTTCCAACGAACGCCTTCACGAAGTACCTAAACATGTATATATATATTTTAAGATTTAGGTTATTAATAAGGTTTAACGATTATACGCGAACTAGGGTTTCGATAAGAATTTGGGGTTTTTATAAGTAATATATTTTTAACGTAATCATTTATGTTAATGACTTTAATTATAATACATATTAATATTATAAGGATTTTATTGTTTCAAGTTTGATTTTACATAGATAATTATTTAGTTATTTTAAAATAACCTATTTGTATCAATACATAAGGTTTAAATATAAATTTTTAATAAACATTTTAAGATAACTATGATTTTAAAAGAATAACATTGAACCGAAATAAATTTATTAGTTGAACCCATTTTTAATAAGATTTAACCAAAAATAATATTTTTAAAATGTTTTTAGAATAATTATTTAAAAATAGAAAAATCCAGGAAATTATTTGGTGGTCCAAAAATATTAAAAGTTTACAAAAGCAATTTTTATACTTTATTAAAAATTTTCTGTAAAATTAATTTGGGCTAAAAGCCCTTAAAAAATTATATGAAGGTTGCCCGGTTCGAACCCGGGACCTTCTGTTTGAGATAGAGCGCAGGAACCATCAAACCAAGGTCGTGGCCGCGTTATTCCCCGGGTTCCAAATCTTTTAAACACAAACAAAATTGAACCCAATTCCCGTATGAACCCTAGGTTTGATTTGTACCAAATTGATCCCCAATTCGATTCAATTAGGGGCTATATTCATGGGGCTTTTATTCCTCATGATGAAACGAGTATGTAGGTATGTTTAATTACCAGATTGGATTCGATTTGATGATTATCCCACGAAGAACAGTTCGCGACTTCTTGAGGTTCGATTTATGCCCAAATCAGTGATTATAATTCAATTCCTTGAACAGGAAGTTTTTAATGATGCTAAGTATCAAAAACCCTCTGTTAATTGCTAGTTAGGAAGGCCGGAGAGTGGTGTTCGAGTAGGTTGCAGGTCGCGGTCGAAGGTGGTGATCAATGGAGGTGTTTAAGTTCGTTTCAGATGCGATTGAAAGTTGCATTCTATTAGGAACTGTTATGGGGTCTTATATACACGATTAATTGGATTATTTTAGTTGTTAGTGGCGATTGTGGATTGTTTGTTTGGCCGACAATGGAGATAGTCGGTTTTAGTGGTGTTTGCACTTGTATTATTCAATTGAATGGTGACTCACGTTCGACTCCACCACGGGAATGTGTCGGTAACTTTAGTTAGGTCAAAACCGCGTTTATTTGGCGTTTAGGGGGGTCGCCGGAGCCGCTCCGGCGGTGGCCGAAGGGTCGGCCGGAAATACGGGGGGGAAAGGGGGGTTGGGTTTGGTTAATTACACAAATGGTCCCTGTGGTTTGAACTTGTGTCATTTTATGTTAAAACTCACTTTTAAAGTTTCTAAAATGACAATACAACCCCCCCGACTTTATTATTATTTTTTTTATTAGTATCATTATTATCATTATCATTATTAGTATTTTTATCATTATTATTATTATTATTATTATTAGTATTATTATCATTATTATTATTATTATTATTCTTAAATAATAATAAATTGGTTCAATTTATGATAAGCGGTGAAAATTAGTTTAATAGTATTTACCGAAAACTCGGGTTGTCACAACTGCATCTCATTAGCATACAAAATTAACCATTTAATGATCATATTAAATGCTATAGATATTATTATATTTTTTTTAAATTATAAAACGCATTTTTATCAAGAATATAAGTTTTTTCGAAAAAGTAAATATTTATGATTGTTTTAATACAAAGAACTTTTTTTATAAAAATACGTTTAAAACAAATCTTTTTAAAAAAATTGGAATGTTTAGAAAATATATTTTTTAAACAACAGCTTTTAAAGAAGAAAGTTTAAAAAATTATTATTATTACTTTATTATCAAAGTTAGTTGATTATACGTAAATCATCTTATTTAAAATGATATTTTATAATTTTCTATGTATTAATTACTAACTATAAATTTAATATTCTAATTAAACATATGTACGACATGGATTTTCCAAACTAGTAACTATACATATATATATATGCATATATATATACATATATATATATATATATATATATATATATATATATATATATATATATATATATATATATATATATATATATATATATATATATCGACTCCCTCCAATCCATTTTTATTTCGTTTTATATTATCGCTTTTAGATTAAATCAAACTCATATAGTTTATTGTTTGCATAAAATTTAAAAAATAAACACAAAATTGTAGTTACTATAATAATATCATTACCTTAATTTAAATAATATCAATTAAAAAGTATATACATATGTGTATGGAATTTCAAATATTAATAACTTCTATATCTTGCAAATAAACATGAAATGGCTGTTAGTACTAATCATGTTTGGTTGGTTCCTATCAGATTTTTATTTTTTATGTTTTAATTAGATGGTCATAATAGGACCCTATTAAATTACTTGATTTACTCTCCTTATTTTCCTCCCAATCATCTTTATTAGTTGTTTCCTTCTAATTTACGATTGATTATGAGCTGTCCACATTTTTAGCACCTAGAATATTGTCTTTCCATTATTTGTATTTTCTTCTTCCTATTAAGGCTCTTTCCTGTAACCACTTTCGTAACATAATAGAAAACATACAGAAGCATTTTTGCTTTGTTCATGGTATCAGAGCAGTGTTTATCACGCTCTATCCATATCAGCCAATCCTAATCGCCATAACCCAAAGCCACCATGGCTGGCGATGTCACAAACAAAATCGAACCCAAAACAAATGGGAGTTCTTCTGATCACAACTCTCCCTATTACCTACACCCATCCGATTACCCAAGACAAATGCATGTCAATGATGCATTAACTGATAACTACTATCTTGACTGGGTCCAAGAGATGGAGAATTTCTTGTTTGCTAAAAACAAGATAGGATTCATCAACGGGACCGTGAAGAAGCCGGAAGAGACAGATTCGAATCACATGGCCTGGAAGCGATGTGATGCCATGATCAAGGGATGGCTCACCACGACCATGGACAAGGAGATTCGAGGAAGCGTCAAATATGCCAACTCCGCTGCGGAAATCTGGTCGGACCTCCGAGAGAGGTTTGGCAAGGAGAGTGCACCCCGTGCATATGAACTAAAACAATCAATTTCAAACACAAGAAAGATGGGATGACGGTTTCAGCTTATTACACAAAACTTCGTGGGTTGTGGGATGAAATGCAGTCCTTCCTTCCTACCCCAAGGTGTTCGTGTAATGGCTGCACCTGCAGTCTTGGAAAATCGCTCATGGAGCTACGTGAAAAGGAGCAACTCTACGAGTTTCTTATGGGATTAGATGGCGAGTTCTCAATTATTAGGACTCAAATTCTTGCCACGAAACCTATCCCGTCCCTGGGAAATGCCTATCACTTGGTCGCTGAGGATGAGCAACAAAGGTCAATAACTGGTGGGAAGAAAATACTTAACGAGGCAGCAGCTTTTCAAGCTTCCGTGAAACGAAACGCAGGACCAAACAAAGTCGTGCAGAAGGACGAGAAACCTACCGGTCACTGCGATTTTTGTGGTAGGGACGGACATACATGAGATGGCTGCTTCAAACGAATCGGCTATCCGGAATGGTGGCCAGGGAAGAACAAACGTGAGAAAGGAAGACCGAAGGCAGCGTGCGCAGAAGTCGAAAACAGTCCAGTCGCAGGCTTAACCAAGGAGCAATATGAGCAGTTTCTAAAGCATTTTTCTCCCGAGAATAAGGCAATACAGAATGATGCACCACGGTCAGCAAACATGGCAGGTAAAACTTATCTTAACGATGAATGGATTGTTGATTCAGGGTGTACGGAACACATAACACACAGAATCGACATCCTTGAAGGAAGAACCGTCTCTAGCAATGAGACACCTGTCACTATCCCAAATGGAGATACCGTGCCTGTTGAAGGAAGAGGCAGTCACTTGTTGCGAAACGGAACAAGGATTCAAGAAGTTTCGCACGTCCCAAGATTTAATTATAATCTCCTTTCTATTAGCAAACTCTCAAAGGATTTAAAATGTGCTATAACCTTTTTCCCCGAATTCTTTGTAATGCAGGGGTTGCGTTCGAGGAGGTTGATTGGAGCGGGTAAGTGCAAAGGCGGTCTATATCAAATGAGAATGATTGGAAAGGGAAGGAAAGCGATGATGGTGACAAAGAGTATATGGCACAAGAGACTTGGGCATGCCGGTGATGAAAAATTGTCTAAAATAAACGATCTTAGTAGCTTTTCTTTTAGAAATAATGAAGACATTTGTGATTCTTGCATTAAATCAAATTGAGAAGAAAACCTTTTCCAATTAGCACCACCAAAACAAATGCTTGTTTTGAGCTATTACATTGCGACATATGGGGAAAATACCGAACGCCTACTTTTTCGAAGGCAAACTATTTTTTAACGATAGTCGATGATTATAGTAGGGCCGTTTGGGTATTTCTCCTCAAACACAAGTATGAGGCGAGCACGTGTCTAATTAATTTTTACAAATTAATTAAGACCCATTTGAAAGAAGCGTTAAAAGGATAAGATGCGACAATGGTGGGGAGTTTGTTTCTAATCAAATGTTAAACTTTATGCCGAGCAAGGAATCATTCTGGAAACTTCATGTCCACACACTCCACAACAAAATGGAGTGGTGGAACGTAAGCACTGGCACTTGCTCGAAACAGCTCGAACACTCAAAATTGAAGCTAATGTCCCAATAAGGTTTTGGGGAGAGTGCGTCTTAACCGCGACTTATATCATCAATAGGCTACCTTCCGAAGTCATAGAAAACAAGACCCCATATGAGTTATTGTACGGTGAGAAACCAAACTATGATCACATGAGAGTCTTCGGTTGCATGGCTTATTATCGAAACATTGAGGCCAAAGGTGACAAGTTTGAAATGAGAGGAAAACCGGGAGTTTTTAAGGGCTATCCTAGTGGCACAAAGGGTTACAAAATTTATGAACCAAACAGTGACAAAATTATCATATCCAGTGATGTAATATTTGCAGAAAAAAATGTTCCCTTTTTCCATAAAAATTAAGGGTAACGAACTTGAAGAGGAAGACATTTTTCGATTCCCACTTGATGATGGAACCGAGCCCAAAAATGATAGGGCTACTGAAACAAGCAAAGAACAAATTGGGCAAGAAGATTTAGGCCCAAATAAACAAGCAAATAACCTCGACAGACTTGAACAAATGGAGGTGAAAGAATTGGGCTTTAATGGCCCAATTGAGCAACAAGCAAATCTTGAAGGCCCACATATTTCAAAGGACACTGGGCCTAGTGACAGAATCGAAAATTTAAATGAAGGGATTGGGGTCCACAATGAAAATGTTGCACCGACCAGGGAAGCACGAAATAAGTCAAAACCAGCTCGCGTCAACGACTATGATGTCCAACTTCCCCCGTCTATAGACCATGCACAGCCCAGCTCCGGTCAACGATCCTCAACGGTATTTCCCCTTGCTAACTTTGTTACTTATGATAAATTCTTTGACTCACACAAAGCTTTTTTGTAGGCCATCACTTCCAATGATGAGCCAAAAGATTACAAACAAGCTGTGCAGATTCAAGAGTGGAGAGATGCTATGCAGAAGGAAATAAAGGCTCTTGAAGAAAATGGAACTTGGACCATAGAAGATTTGCCCAATGGGAAACAACCTATAGACTCAAAATGGATCTACAAAATAAAATATAAGCCTAATGGCGAAATAGAGAGGTACAAGGCGAGGCTAGTTGCAAAGGGCTACACACAAATGGAGGGTGTTGACTAACACGACACGTTCGCGCCGGTGGCCAAGTTGGTCACGGTCAGAAGCCTACTCGCTATTGCCATCAAGAAAGAATGGACTATTCACCAACTAGATGTGAATAATGCATTCTTGCATGGTGACTTAAGTGAAGAGGTATATATGCGAATTCCACCCGGTTACGACAAAGGGGAGAAACGAAAGTGTGTGGATTGAGAAAATCATTGTATGGTTTGAAACAAGCCTCGAGAAATTGGTACCAAAAGTTTACATCGGCCTTACTCGATCTTGGCTTTAAACACTCCTATGCAGATCATTCGCTTTTTATCTACAAGAAGGGAGATATTTTCATTGCCGCTCTCATATATGTCGATGACGTGATCATAGTGGGAAACAACCAAGACAAAATACAAGAAACAAAGGGCTATCTTGATAACAAATTCAGTATCAAGGATCTTGGTCCTCTAAAATACTTCCTTGGAATTGAAGCTGCGCGAACGAAGGATGGGATGGTCCTTAGTCAACGAAAGTACACCCTAGATATCTTGGAAGATAGTGGAATGTTAGGGTGTAAGCCATGTTCTTTTCCTATGGAGCCGAATCAAAAACTAGAGCAAGACAATGGAGAAACTTGTGTGGATGCTAGCAAATACAGGAGACTTGTTTTGAGGTTATTATACCTCCAAGCCACTAGACCCGATCTCGTATACTCGGCTAACATCTTGAGTCAATTTGTCTCAAACCCAAGGCAAAGACATTGGGATGCTGTCATGAGAGTCCTTCGGTACCTAAAAGCCACACCGGGGCAGGGCATCTTTTTCCCTAAAGAAGGAGGAACAAACTTGGTCACATACTACGATGCGGATTGGCTAGGATGTCCCACTACAAGAAGGTCACGAACCGGGTATCTTTTACTCTTGGGGGGAGCGCCTATCTCTTGGAAATCTAAGAAACAGTCAGTTGTTTCCCGGTCTTCCGCCGAAGCAGAATACCGAGCTATGGCAACTACCACAAGTGAAATATTATGGATGCGATGGCTACTGAAGCATCTTGAAGCTGAACAGAATGGTCCTACAGCTCTTTACTGTGATAACCAAGCGGCTCGACACATTGCAAATAATCACGTCTTCCATGAACGGACGAAGCATGTGGAAATGGACTGTTACTTTGTCAAGGAGCGAGTCGAGTCACAAGAGGTCAAACCATTTCATGTCGATACTAAAATGCAGGTGGCCAACCTTTTTACTAAAGCATTGGGATCAAAACAACTCGAGTTCTTACTTGTCAAGCTGGGCATGCGAAATCTACACGCTCCATCTTGAGAGGGAGTATTAAATTACTTGATTTACTCTCCTTATTTTCCTCCCAATCACCTTTATTAGTTGGTTCCTTCTAATTTACGATTGATTATGAGCTGTCCACATTTTTAGCACCTAGAATATTGTCTTTCCATTATTTGTATTTTCTTCTTCCTATTAAGGCTCCTTCCTGTAACCACTTTCGTAACATAATAGAAACATACAGAAGCATTTTTGCTTTGTTCAGACCCTTAAAGTTAACATTTGGTCATGTCTGATGTCTGTTGTGCTGTGTTTATTTTATTTATATTTTCGGATACATATGATCACAAACAGAGTTATACATATTATATACTATATATCATATTTATGATAAAGTTCATAGATAAAAATAACTATATTGTAAATATGTACTTATTAAATTTATACAAAAAATCACATGTAAATAGTTAGCAAAAACTAAATTATATACACACGTGTGTGTATATAGTTTAAAAACAAATAATCAAATTATTAAGGTCGAATTTGGTATTTTTAGGGGGCTTCTAGAGTACGATTATATAAATAGAATGCACCTATAAGATTCCTATTAAAGTTTTTAGACATTTCGTATTTTTAATACAAGTTTATCATTTGATACATATCAATAAATGTAATATGATAATAATATATAATAATATGATATGTTATTTAGTAAATTTTTCAAATTTTCACTTCTTATATCTTCAGTTTGTATTTAAAAAATTATTACCATTCATAATTACTTTTTTGTTAAATTCATTTAGTCAATGACATAATGACTATCAATAGTTAAACTTATCTTAAGTATCTAATAATATATTATTTTTATTTTTATTTTTATTAAATATCATTATCATTTAATATTTTCATTTAAAGAAAGAGATATAAAAATTCGTATGAGCAAACATAGAATTATAACATGTGCATCTCATATTTTTATTTTATAATTATAAGATATCATTATACCAATGTGTTTAAAAAAATCAAATCGTAAACAATAAAAAGTGTATTTCAAAAATAATATGTATACATATATATAAAAAGTGTATTTCATATGTGTGTGTATGTGTATATATATATATATACATATATATATATTATATATACATATATATATTATATATATACATATACATATATATATATATATATATATACATATATACATATACATATATATATATATACATATATATGTACATAGAATAACGTTCAATTGAGAACCATAAATCTGTAAACAACCAGAAAGAACCACTTTAACTCTTATAGTATTTATTAAATAAATATATCAAAATGTTTGTAATTTTACTACTTTTAAGATAAATTTTTAAAATCACGATATCTATAGTCTTTTGATAGTGTGCATCAATGCACACACATTGTATTGCATATATGAACATTTTAAAGTTTTTTTAAAAAATTAAGGAGAGAGGTGTTAAATTAAAGAAGAGATTAAAAGTAGAATCAAACCATCATATTTTAGTATTATTAATTTTATCGAGGTGTTTTGTCCATTTCTTATGTGGTTTTTAGTAGTTCTTTATATATTTATGGTTCTCAATAGAATGCTTCCCTATGTACATATATGTATATACATATATATATACATATATATATATACATATATATGTACATATATGTATATACATATATAGATATATATACATATATGTATATATGTATCTATATATATATATATACATATGTATATATATATAGGGGAGGGTTTCTAAGAAAACCTCTATTTATAAGATAACCAAGAAAACCACTTTTAAACCATTTATCAAAAATTGATCAATGGTTGATATTAATCAATGACAAATTTATAAATATTTAATAGATAGTTGCTTTAATTAAATGATTAAAGAGTGTTTTAGGTAAATTATAATTTTTATATTTATGAAAATAACTAAATGGTATATTGGTCAATATGACAAAATATATTATAATTTATTATACTAGGTAGATAACCACCGGCGCGTTGCGCCTCTTACCATGCAGTGGTGATCATAGGGCTCAGAATGTGCGGCTCGTTGTGGCTGCAAATTGTCATTTGTCGCGCCAAAACAACGAAGTCACACCTACTTTTTTTTATCATCATCGCACCTTTAAACCGTCATGAACCAGTAAAACCATTAATCAAAGACAACCATAGAACAGACTATCAAGTGGCAAGAGCTCAAGCTCGGTCTCAGATGAGCCAGGTCATCGGCATCGACATGCATCTTTCAAAAAGTCAGCCCAACACATGAAAACCAACGAAGCCTCAGATGCGAAAACCGCCATCGCCATCATCATCGACAATTTCACCAACCAAAGAATAGCAAGTCTCAAATGAGGGACCCCTCATCATCACCGACCAAACGACCTCAACTTACCCAAATAAAGGACAAACAGGCCGAGACCAAAGCTTCATATTCAGCAGCTCCCGGTGGCGATGGCCTAAGGAGAGAAGAGGGCAACAATGGTTGTCGAACCAACGCCATCAACACTAAAGGAAACCTGAGCGCTGACGCCACCAAAGGCGGCGTCGAAGGCGGCAGATCTAGGCCGATTTAAATACGAACCGCCATCCACAGTAACGACGGTACACGGCTCCACCGGAAACGGCACCGACGGCATAGATGTCACACCCTCATTTTCCACATACGGGGTTTTACCGTCAGGCGTGTGACATAACCAGGATCTCAGATAAGCATTAGTTACACCAAACGACTCGATAATTACAAATCATATAAGTTGCTTAATTTTAAGGAAACAGACCAATTGTATTTAAGTAATGCGGAAGCGAATACAGTGAAACATTCAACAATAGTTTTGAAACACACAAACATGTGTCCAAACCAGTTTACGTAAAGTAAATGCAAATTAAATCTTGAAAACGGTTTGTAGTGAATACAGAATGACATGCTGTAGATGCTGTGCTCCTAAACGTGCCACATCATTGTCCTGAGAGAAAACATGCAAAAATCTCAGTACAAGACTGGTGAGTTCACAGGTTTATCAGAAAACAGTAATTATCAGTAATGAAGTTCCCGGATTATAAAATCCGTCAAGTATGTAATTCCCGGATTATGTAATCCGTCAAGTATGTAATCCCCGGATTATATAATCCGTCAAGTATGTAATTCCCGGATTATGTAATCCGTCAAGTATAATGAAATCCCCGAATTTATTAATCCGGTCAATATAAATGAAATCCCCGGATTTATTAATCCGGTCAATATAAATGAAATCCCCGGATTTATTAATCCGGTCAATATAAATGAAATTCCCGGATTTATAAATAAAGCATATAATGGGTAGCTAGTCCATAATGATCACTATGTGTATGAAGGCGCGGCCGAACTGACATGTAATCAAATAAATAAACAGGCCCGGATGTGGATCACACACCACAACACTTGTAATTAGGCTAACCGTTCACCCGTTTGACGTACGTTGTGCTAGCGCGACTAGCCCGGGTGGGGTATGTCAATCCCAGTAGTACTACTAACAATTACCTCGTTAAGTCCATATTAACGGTCCGTTGGGCAAGTATACACCATAGTATCAAGTATATGCAATATTACAAAAATCTAATGTAATGTAAAGTTTATAAAAATAGCATGTTTCTCTCCCCCAAAAAGAGTATAAAGTAAAAGTGGGGCTGTAAACTCACCTTGAATTGATGTAATGTATATTAACAAGAACTTCAAAGAATTAGGCAATGCACGGTCAAGCACGATCGATACCTATTATTAATTATGACTAAGTCTTAAAATGTATTTATTGCGAATAAATATATTTGGTAAGATTCGGGTTGGTTTGGTTTGACACAAACGATTTGATATATATATATATACATATATATGTTTGAGTTTAATTATAAACTAGGATTCAACACCTGATAATGTTTAAATATATTATGTATATATTCTTTGTAATCTTTCGAAATAAATATTATTACGATAACATATTATCCGGTAATTATTTATTTATCTAAACGTTCGTTACCGTATTGCTGAAATCATAGGATATATAATTCCTTTGATTTTCATGATTATAATTAAACACCATCTAATGTCTATTTTTATTAAAATAGTTATTTGGTAATATTTATAAATATTAATTTATAAATATTATTATGGTTTTTAAATAAAATAAATTTACAGAAATAACTTTATGAGATTTAAAGTAAGAGATGTTTATAAAATTTATTTTTATAATTTTTAGTAATTTTTGTATAATTTTTAGAGGCTTTTAAAAAGGTTTTAAAAAAAATGGCAGAGGCTCGGGTTCGAACCCGAGACCTCTAACCCAAAATCCCACGCACCAACCACTGAACCAAGGCACAAGGCCGCGATAATACCCGGGTTTTAATTCATTTAAACACAACCTCAACAACTCCCCCCCAAACCCGAAGAACCCTAGATCGAATTCGATCAAATTGAAGCCCTAATCGATGTTATTAACCAGATTAATGTTAGGGCTTAGTTTCCTCATGATGAACCGAAGGTATAGATGTGTTTAATTACCTGTTTCGAAGTTAATTTGATGATGAACACGTACGGGAACAAGTCGCGACAGTAAGGTGCTCAAATCGTGGATTTGTGTTTGTTTTAAAAGAAATGGAACACGAAGGAAGGTTATAAACTATCTAAAGTTAGGTAATGCGTGATTAGTTTAATCGTTATTGCGGTTTTAGTGCTCGATTAAGTGGAAGGTCGGCCGATCTTTCGGTCGATAGTGGTTCGGTGGGTTAGGTCACTCAATTATCCAAATTACAGTGGGGTACGAGTTCGAATCACTCATGCGAACGTGTCGGTATGTTTGTTTTGGTCAAAAGCCGAGTGGATTGGTGTGTTTGGCTTCGCCGGAGCCGCGGCCGGAGAGGTCGCCGGACGGAATGAACAGGGGCGACGGGCGGGGGGCTGGGTTTAAAAGAAATTTACACGTTTGGTCCCTGCACTTTCCAGAACTTATTATTTCATGTTAGAAGTTTTTTAAAAGACAAGTTTTACAATTAACATTTTTAACCCCTAAACTTTTTATAACACAAGATTATTATTATTATTATTATTATTATTATTTATTATTATTATTATTATTATTATTATTTTTTTTTTTTTTTTTTTTTTTTTTATTATTATCCATGCAAAAATTACTTTGCGATAAACGGAGGAAATTAATTTAATAATATTACCGAAAACTCGGGTTGTCACATTATCCCCTTGTTGCAGGAATTTTCGTCCCGAAAATTGAAACACCGGGGTTAACAAACATGTATACGGAGAATTCGGTTAAACCGATAAATGGACTATGAAAATATATGAGAACAGTTAATACACACATTGAGTTAACATTGAGTTAACAAACTTAATGCTAACTGACGTACTGGTTAGTGACAGATGTCACATACCATCACATTCACCACATGATCTTCAACAAGAAGAATCTTAGGTTTTCTTTTTGTTTTGGGAATATCTTGAATGTTTCTAGCACTTTTATTTATCAGAAGGTGACCATGAAACCCTCTATATTATCTGAGCTATTACACACATGTGAAATTTTATGAGGTAGAACAAATGTGAAAATAGACCCACAATGTTCTTTGCTTGATATCATGAGATGTCACAGTATCCCTCAGTTGAGAAAATTTCGCCCTGAAATTCAGTTGGAGTTAGGTTCTGAAGGTGTATCCACGAATAAGTGCGGATATTTAGACTTCATCTGATCCTCCCGTTCCCATGTAAATTCTGGTCCCCGTTTAGAGTTCCATCTTACGCGCACAATGGGAATTTTGCTACGCTTTAGTGTCTTGACCTCCCGATCCATGATCTCCACTGGTTCCTCGATGAAATGTAGTTGATCATCTATCTTTAATTCCTCCAAAGGCACGATCAATGATTCATCGGACAGACATTTCCTCAGATTGGATACATGAAATACATCATGTATCCCCCTGAGTTCTTCAGGTAGATTCAACTGATAGGCTACAGGACCAACCCGTTTGACAATCTCGAATGGCCCCACGTACCTTGGGCTTAACTTCCCACGCTTTCCAAAGAGTATTACACCTTTCCAGGGTGAGACTTTCAACAGTACTTTGTCACCAACCCGAAACTCCAATGGCTTCCGACGCTTGTCAGCGTAACTCTTTTGTCGATCACGTGCTGCTACCATACGGTTGCGAATTTGCACGATCTTCTCAGTCGTTTCGTGCACAAGTTCAGGTCCTGTAAGTTGGCTTTCTCCTACTTCTGCCCAACAGATAGGTGATCGGCACTTGCGTCCATACAATGCCTCAAATGGAGCTGCCTTGATCGAGGTGTGATAACTGTTATTGTAGGAGAACTCAACTAATGTTAGATGAGTTTCCCAACTGCTGCCAAAATCGACCACACAGGCACGCAACATGTCTTCCAGTGTTTGGATTGTACGCTCACTTTGACCATCGGTCTGCGGGTGGTATGCAGTACTCATATCCAGCCGCGTTCCTAATGATCGTTGTAATGATTGCCAGAAGTGAGAAGTGAACCGAGCGTCACGATCAGAAATGATAGATATTGGTACGCCATGCCGGGAGACTATTTCCCTTAAATAGATACGTGTCAGCTTCTCCATTCGATCAGTCTCTCGGATTGCCAGAAAGTGTGCGGATTTCGTTAAGCGATCTACTATAACCCAAATGGTATCGCATCCGCTGGGAGTTCTGGGTAACTTCGTGATGAAGTCCATTGAGATCTGCTCCCATTTCCACACTGGAATTTCCGGTTGTTGGAGTAAACCGGAGGGTCTCTGGTATTCCACTTTAACCTTGGAACAAGTTAGGCATCGGCTTACGTACGTGGCTATCTCCGCCTTCATTTTCGGCCACCAGTAAAATTCTTTCAGGTCCTGATACATCTTGTCTGAACCTGGATGGATCGAGTAACGTGACTTATGAGCTTCATCCATTATCAGCTCTCGCAAGTTCCCGTACTGTGGTACCCAGATCCGTTTCATAAAGTAGCGGATTCCATCAGCTTTAACCTCCAATTGTTTCTCCATGCCTCGCATGGATTCTGCTTTGAAATTCTCTGTCTTCAAAGCCTCAGATTGGGCAGCTTTGATTTGCATTGGTAGGTCAGAGTGGATAGTCATTTGTAATGCGCGCACCCGACGAGGCTTTAGGGTTTCCTTACGACTAAGGGCATCAGCTACTACATTAGCCTTACCCGGATGGTACTTGATCACACAGTCATAATCATTGAGTAATTCTAACCATCGTCTTTGTCGCATATTCAGTTCCTTCTGGTTAAATATGTGCTGGAGGCTCTTATGATCTGTATAGATTGTGCACCTGGTTCCGTATAGGTAGTGCCTCCAGATTTTCAAGGCAAACACTACAGCTCCTAGTTCCAGATCATGCGTTGTATAGTTCTTCTCATGCACCTTGAGCTGTCTAGATGCATAAGCTATGACTTTGTCACGTTGCATCAATACACACCCCAAACCTTGGATGGATGCATCACAGTAAACAACAAAGTCATCAGTTCCTTCTGGTAAAGCTAGGATTGGTGCGCTGCAGAGTTTGTCTTTAAGCGCCTGAAACGCTGTCTCCTCTTTGCTACCCCACTTATAAATTGTTCCCTTATGAGTCAGGGCAGTCAAAGGTTGTGCCAATTTAGAAAATCCTTCAATAAATCTTCGGTAATAGCCTGCCAAACCAAGGAATTGTCGCACCTCAGTAGGCGTCTTTGGTGCCGGCCAATCCTTGATTGCTTTAATCTTTGAAGGATCAACATGTATTCCCTTTTCATTCACCACGTGCCCAAGGAATTGCACTTCACGCATCCAGAAGTCACATTTTGAGAACTTTGCGTAAAGCTGTTCATCTCTTAGCAATTCCAGTATGGTTCTCAAATGTTCCTCATGATCTTCCTTATTACGGGAGTAGATTAGTATGTCATCAATGAAGACAATGACAAACTTATCCAGATAAGGTTTGCAGACACGGTTCATGAGGTCCATGAAAACTGCTGGGGCATTAGTCAGCCCAAAAGGCATTACAGTGAACTCGTAGTGCCCATAGCGTGTTCGAAACGCAGTCTTGGAGATGTCTTCTTCTCGAACCCTCAACTGATGATAACCTGATCTCAAGTCAATCTTGGAATAGTAGCTAGATCCTTGCAATTGGTCGAACAAATCATCAATGCGTGGGAGTGGATACCTATTCTTGATTGTCACCTTGTTCAGTTCGCGGTAGTCAATACACATCCTGAAGGTTCCATCTTTCTTTTTAACGAAAAGTACTGGAGCTCCCCAAGGTGAAGAGCTGGGACGTATGAATCCTTTGTCTAACAACTCTTGCAATTGCTTGGACAGCTCTTGTAGTTCGTTCGGTGCCAAACGGTACGGCGCCCGAGCGATTGGAGTTGCTCCTGGTGCTAGTTCAATTTGAAATTCTACCTGTCTGTGTGGAGGAAGGCCAGGTAGGTCTTCGGGAAATACCTCAGGAAAGTCTCTAACAACAGGAATATCTTCAACTCGCCTTTCATCCGCCTTCGGTTCAGTAACAAGTGCCAACAAGGCAAGGTGTCCTTTTCTGAGACATTTCTGAGCCTTCAAATATGATATGATGCCGACTACCGCACCCACCTTTTCACCTTCCACAATAAGTATTTCATCGTCCGAAATAGGTAACTTGATCAGCTTCTCCTTGCAGACGATCTCAGCACTATTCTGGGATAACCAATCCATCCCGACGACTACATCAAAGCTTCCTAGTGTGACAGGAATAAGGTCTATGTTGAAGGTGTGTCCGGTTAAGCCTAGCTTACAGTTTTTAAACACTTGTGTTGCTGTTATCGTCCTACCATCGGCTATTTCTATGGCATAATTAGAACTCAAATCAGTAGGCACCATCCCTAGTGTTTTACTAAACTTGGTGGACACATAACTCTTATCAGCACCAGAGTCAAATAAAACAGAGGCATAACACCCATTAATAGAGAATCTACCAGATACTACAGTAGGGTCGTTTCGAGCCTCACCTGAGCCCATGATGAAGACTCTGCCTCTGCCACCGCCACCACCATTGTTGTTGTTCTTGGGCTTATCAGCAGCACCATTATCACCATTCTTTTTCAGTCTCGGGCAATCCCTTTTAAAGTGTCCGGGTTGACCACATTCATAGCACACAGTCTGATTGTGGTTCTGCTGTTGTTGAGGTGCTTTTCCCGAGAGATTCACCCGGCAATACTTGGCAACATGCCCGAACTTCCCACACCTCTCACACGTGCTCTTTGTGCACTGCCCAGTATGATGGAGCTGACATTTGTTGCACTTTGGGAGATTTCCCTGATAGCCGCCCGAATGAGAGGGTTGGGACTGATTAAACTTCTTGTGTTGAGGTTGATAAGTGAAGGATGAAGATTGCTTTCCGCTGGTAGATGGTTCCCATTTCCTCTTGTTATTGTGGAAACCAGATGCAGCACCTCGCGGGGGCAGTTTTCCTTGCGCGACAGCCTGGTCAGTCAACTTGTGGGCTAGTTGAACTGCTTCCTGAATGGTAGCTGGTCTAGCAGTGGTGACCATGCTCTGGATTTCAGGTACCAGTCCGTCGATGTATCTTTCAACCCGTTTGTAAGCCGGGTTAATCATAGTGGGGCACAGAGTAGCCAACTCGTGAGAACGAGTTGTGTAAGCTTCAATTTCAGAACCTACCATCTTCAGGTTCCAAAATTCAGTCTCCAGTTTTTGTATTTCGTCTCATGAACAGTACTCCTCTTTCAGCAGATTCTTGAATTCTACCCATGTTATGGCGTTTGCAGCTCCAATGCCCAGCATCTGAACTTGTGTGTTCCACCAGCTCAGAGCAGCACCATCCAGTGTGCCAGCAGCATATTTTACCCTATTCCCAGCAGGGCAGTTGCAGATTTCGAACACCGATTCTAGCTTTTCGAACCAACGGAGCAGTCCCACCGCTCCCTCGGTTCCATTGAACGGATTGGGCTTGCAGTCCATAAAGGACTTGTAGGTGCAAGTTGGTTGACCAATTGGGTTCTGCTGTGGAGGGGGTTGGTTTGCCAACGCTGCGGTGATGCTATGATTGATTATCGCTGCCAACTCTGCAGGCGTCATTGAGATGTTACCTCTCCCGCGTCCTCTTCCAGACATTCTTTACATTACCAAATATCAAAAGCTATTAGTCATATGAAAATAGACCTTTTGTCTTGGAATGGAAAGGAAAAGAAATTCAAGGGTAGATAAGCTAGAGAATCAGTCCGAATCCGTGGGATTAACGCAAATGTCATAGTTTGAATTACGTCCAAATTCAAGGTAAGTGTGAGCATTCCTACAAATAGAACTAATTAATAGTTTCCACATCAGTGGCTATGTTCTATGAGAACCGAGGCTTTCTTGCTCAACGTGTAGGAATGATGACTTATACTGACTGCAATGTTACCACCCGACCAGATTCACCGGACTTAGCATGCACGACAAATTACAATTACGTGTGCACCCGTAATGGTAATTTGCTTTGCATGATCACCCCGGCTCCTCCTATCAGGCTAACATATCTTACAGTGGTCATCAATGATAGAAGTTCCGAGTGTATTCGTTTGATTCGAGAATCAAAGCGAGTACGTTGACTAATCAAAGTATTGGGTCAATCACAACTTTGTTGAAGACACGCGTACCTATAAGCAGATACTCATCCCAAGGGTTCCCAGGTAAGGTAAACAGGTCCATCGGTTGATTTGGATATATGCGAATACCTTGCCTAGACAGAACACCCCGAGATACAGGCATCTTACTCTTCCAGCATTGCATGTGTTCAAGTTGTAAGACACAGACTTTGACGAGACTTTGAAACCATTAATAACAATCGAGGTTTTGGAGTTTGAAATCACTTGAATTAGGCACTCAAACCCTCCCGTGACTCACAGCACAGGGATATGTTAAGGCAAAAGCTTTCAGGCAACTAGATTAAGTAAACATAGCTTAGGAATCTATGTGTGTGTAACTAATGCAAATCCAGCTATAGTCTAAAATGCAATGCAAATGAGATGCAAGTCCATTTTAGTTCGCTATAACTAATGCTCTGATACCAATCTGTCACACCCTCATTTTCCACATACGGGGTTTTACCGTCAGGCGTGTGACATAACCAGGATCTCAGATAAGCATTAGTTACACCAAACGACTCGATAATTACAAATCATATAAGTTGCTTAATTTTAAGGAAACAGACCAATTGTATTTAAGTAATGCGGAAGCGAATACAGTGAAACATTCAACAATAGTTTTGAAACACACAACATGTGTCCAAACCAGTTTACGTAAAGTAAATGCAAATTAAATCTTGAAAACGGTTTGTAGTGAATACAGAATGACATGCTGTAGATGCTGTGCTCCTAAACGTGCCACATCATTGTCCTGAGAGAAAACATGCAAAAATCTCAGTACAAGACTGGTGAGTTCACAGGTTTATCAGAAAACAGTAATTATCAGTAATGAAGTTCCCGGATTATAAAATCCGTCAAGTATGTAATTCCCGGATTATGTAATCCGTCAAGTATGTAATCCCCGGATTATATAATCCGTCAAGTATGTAATTCCCGGATTATGTAATCCGTCAAGTATAATGAAATCCCCGGATTTATTAATCCGGTCAATATAAATGAAATCCCCGGATTTATTAATCCGGTCAATATAAATGAAATCCCCGGATTTATTAATCCGGTCAATATAAATGAAATTCCCGGATTTATAAATAAAGCATATAATGGGTAGCTAGTCCATAATGATCACTATGTGTATGAAGGCGCGGCCGAACTGACATGTAATCAAATAAATAAACAGGCCCGGATGTGGATCACACACCACAACACTTGTAATTAGGCTAACCGTTCACCCGTTTGACGTACGTTGTGCTAGCGCGACTAGCCCGGGTGGGGTATGTCAATCCCAGTAGTACTACTAACAATTACCTCGTTAAGTCCATATTAACGGTCCGTTGGGCAAGTATACACCATAGTATCAAGTATATGCAATATTACAAAAATCCAATGTAATGTAAAGTTTATAAAAATAGCATGTTTCTCTCCCCCAAAAAGAGTATAAAGTAAAAGTGGGGCTGTAAACTCACCTTGAATTGATGTAATGTATATTAACAAGAACTTCAAAGAATTAGGCAATGCACGGTCAAGCACGATCGATACCTATTATTAATTATGACTAAGTCTTAAAATGTATTTATTGCGAATAAATATATTTGGTAAGATTCGGGTTGGTTTGGTTTGACACAAACGATTTGATATATATATATATACATATATATGTTTGAGTTTAATTATAAACTAGGATTCAACACCTGATAATGTTTAAATATATTATGTATATATTCTTTGTAATCTTTCGAAATAAATATTATTACGATAACATATTATCCGGTAATTATTTATTTATCTAAACGTTCGTTACCGTATTGCTGAAATCATAGGATATATAATTCCTTTGATTTTCATGATTATAATTAAACACCATCTAATGTCTATTTTTATTAAAATAGTTATTTGGTAATATTTATAAATATTAATTTATAAATATTATTATGGTTTTTAAATAAAATAAATTTACAGAAATAACTTTATGAGATTTAAAGTAAGAGATGTTTATAAAATTTATTTTTATAATTTTTAGTAATTTTTGTATAATTTTTAGAGGCTTTTAAAAAGGTTTTAAAAAAAATGGCAGAGGCTCGGGTTCGAACCCGAGACCTCTAACCCAAAATCCCACGCACCAACCACTGAACCAAGGCACAAGGCCGCGATAATACCCGGGTTTTAATTCATTTAAACACAACCTCAACAACTCCCCCCCAAACCCGAAGAACCCTAGATCGAATTCGATCAAATTGAAGCCCTAATCGATGTTATTAACCAGATTAATGTTAGGGCTTAGTTTCCTCATGATGAACCGAAGGTATAGATGTGTTTAATTACCTGTTTCGAAGTTAATTTGATGATGAACACGTACGGGAACAAGTCGCGACAGTAAGGTGCTCAAATCGTGGATTTGTGTTTGTTTTAAAAGAAATGGAACACGAAGGAAGGTTATAAACTATCTAAAGTTAGGTAATGCGTGATTAGTTTAATCGTTATTGCGGTTTTAGTGCTCGATTAAGTGGAAGGTCGGCCGATCTTTCGGTCGATAGTGGTTCGGTGGGTTAGGTCACTCAATTATCCAAATTACAGTGGGGTACGAGTTCGAATCACTCATGCGAACGTGTCGGTATGTTTGTTTTGGTCAAAAGCCGAGTGGATTGGTGTGTTTGGCTTCGCCGGAGCCGCGGCCGGAGAGGTCGCCGGACGGAATGAACAGGGGCGACGGGCGGGGGGCTGGGTTTAAAAGAAATTTACACGTTTGGTCCCTGCACTTTCCAGAACTTATTATTTCATGTTAGAAGTTTTTTAAAAGACAAGTTTTACAATAACATTTTTAACCCCTAAACTTTTTATAACACAGATTATTATTATTATTATTATTATTATTATTATTATTATTATTATTATTATTATTTTTTTTTTTTTTTTTTTTATTATCCATGCAAAAATTACTTTGCGATAAACGGAGGAAATTAATTTAATAATATTACCGAAAACTCGGGTTGTCACAATAGACCCCTCGTAGTTGGTGGTCGGCGGTGGGCAGAAGCCACAGCCGTCGCCCTCTCTCTCTCCAGAATCAAACGGAGGTTAAACCCCTAACTCGAGCCAGATTCGATGGCGGTGGCGATGGAAGTTGCATGGCACACATCACCACAGATGACCATCGAACGAGATGTCCCGTCAACGACAACATAATCACGCCTCCACGGTGGCCACAGTCGCCGCCTTGGTGATGGAAGCTATATCGTCACCAAGGCTACAGACGACCGTCAGATGAAACGACCGCGAACAACGACAACAAACAACCGTCCATCGCCGGAAATGGCGCGAACAACCATAACAGTGACCATAGTCGGCGGCGAAGACGATGGAGGTAGCGGTGGCGATGGCGATGGAAACTAGATTCCGGTTCTGGTGCGTGAGGAATGGTGAGAAACCCCCAATTAAAAGGGGACCACAATACACACACGCATCAAATTGTTATACAGTATGCATAAAAAACGATGCCTACATTACCAATTTGTACACAATGCATCAAGGGTTCAAAAACACTATTCATTCCCCTCTGTTATTAATATATAGTATAATATAATAACTAAATTATATATTAATGTATATAATTATATATATTTTAAACAAACAATGATTAATAATAAATTTTATTTTGAAATTTTAATATGAATTTAGTTTTTAAGATGTTTTATCGTTTACTTAAAGTCAAAATACAAGGTCTTTATAGAATTTCAAATCTATGATTTGACTTGTTATTTTTTTCTAACTTTCATAAATTTTATTAAGAACTGATTGGAGTCAAATAATAATATTTTATTTTAAAATTCATATACATTATTGAATTATGAATATTCAGTTTTTTCATAATTAATTTGGACTTTTATATAAATCGATAAAACAATGATGAATGGTAACTTTATTTTGATTTTTTATAATATTTTAATTCTTATGTAATATTTAGTTTTCTTTCATTAATTTTAAAATATAATGTTTAAAAAGTTACAAATATATGAACGTGACATGTTTATTTTTATCTACATTTTGTAGATTTTATTTAATACTGAGTCTAGTCAGATAATATATTTTTTTATCTTTTTAATTTATATTTTTTGAAATTATGAATATACTTGATCATGCTTAATTTTGAGTTTTATATAAAATCAAGCAGTATTAATGACTCGCAGAAGTGTCCAATTAAGTTCACTACATACACATTCAACATATACATAGAAAATATTTTTTCTTCCAACGACACATGTTCTTTTATTCATTCATCAGACATCAATAAATAGGTTTCAATTGTTTTTTGTACAAATTTTCCATCACAACACGGGAAACTTCACTAGTTTAAAGAATAATGAAAAATAAAGTGCGATAGAAATAAGAATTCGGGTTGGTAACCTCGAAAACTCTATTTGTATGAATTGTTTAATATTCTTAATATTTATAGAAAAGTCAATGGTTCATACATGATGGTAACTAATGCCATAATAAATCAAAGTCGGACAAAAAATGTTTACTAGTACTTTAAATACTTTTAAAAAACTTTTAGTATATATCAGGACAGATATGCCAATATTTTCTTGATACAATATATATTAACACATAAATAATAGTCAAATGATGCATTTAATTTATTTTGATAAGTCAGAATCGAAATCTTCATGCTCATACACATAAACTTAATTTAGTTGCATTCCTCACAATATAAATTGGAACGAGGTGCAAGGAGCATTGCAGATTAAATCAACAATTGAACTACCAATTGCAGATTCACTACGCTTACACTACTCTGCCTTCTCTTTGCAGGGTTTCTTGATGATATTCCTCTTAAGTATTTGTTACATATCATTTAGCGCGCAAACCACGAGCGCATCCAATTTTGATGTCACATCTTTTGGTGCAAAAGGCGATGGGAATACAGACGACACTGAGGTAATTAAAACCGTGTGTATAAGTTTGATTAAAAGGGAATATAATGTGGTTTCATGTGAAAGAACCATGCACATAATAACTGTTTTCTTATTAGCTAGGTTCATGTCGTTTGCAGGCTTTCGATCGAGCATGGGCTAGTGTATGTAGCGACAAGTCGCCGAACCCAACGTTGGTCATACCACCAGAGAAGTCGTTTCTAGTAGGATTTGTTACGTTCAAAGGTCCATGCAAATCCCATGCAGTCTATGTTCAGGTAAAAGAAATGTAGATTTTATTGGGCCTTATATTCTTTCTAATATATATCGCCATATCATCAAATTCAAGCGTCAATTATATTTTAATGGAGCTCTATTTTTTAACATTCACTACAAGGAGACAGGTCTTTAGGGGCGACAAAAGTCGCCGCTAAATACCCCCTATGTCGCCGCTATTAATTACCTTTAGCGGCGACATGGCGCCACTAAAAAATCACCGCTAATAAACGTCGCTAATGGTCAAAAATTCGCCGTTAATGGATCGCGAACTATTAGCGGCGACTTGTCGCCGCTAATGCATGTCACCGCTAAATCCTTTGTCACCACTAAAAGTGTCGCCACTAATTATCGGAATTCTTGTAGTGATTTCGAGGTTTATTTCTTACAAGTTCATATTATTCCTTTGTCATGATTTTTTAAACATAATAAGCTTGTTTGAAATGATTAAATTGAAGTTGCAGCCAAAATAAAAGTATTATCCATAGATACATTATTACAAAAACCTCTCATGATTTTTTTATAAAACGGGACCGATATCATATAAAAATATAATTCATATTTATTTGTTATACTTATTTACATTGTACTATATATTAGATTTTAAGGTATATTATTTTTATCTTACAACTTTTAGAAAATATTACAATCCCAAATGTACCGTTGTGATACGTTTACTTTTATCTACATTTCGATATAAGTTTTACTCAAACCAAACCACGATAATTACAACATTTTTTAAATTCGTTTACTTTTAAATAAGTTCTGATACACTTATAAAATACAGCGTGATGATTTATTTTTAAATTAATTTTCTTGCTTCCCAATGTTTCTTTTCAAAAACAAAATGTTCTATAAATTTACCCACAACGACTTTGTTTATATTTATCTACATTTCACATAAATTTTATTCAAGAGGGACCAATAGTACAACGCGGGTAATCCTTACTAGTTTTCCTAGTTAAGATTAAGAGTAATGTTTATGTTGTAGTTTTAATTTAATGTTACAGAAGGGTATCTATTTCTCTGTATGCTATCTATATTTTCAATTCGAAATAAACATATATTCCTACAGAAAAAGGTAAAACTAATTACCTTTTTGGACTTTGTTATTTATTTTTATAACAATTACAAATATGAATATGAATAATACATATTGAAGTTAATGATTTTGTATATACTAATTTTTCTTTTTGTTTTGAATAGCCTCCGTTCCATGAATAAATTCGATTTACTTAATTTATTCTACAAGAAATTATTACTCCTAAATATTATATCAAAATTCTTATTTAAAATTACCCTCTTAATTACAATCTATCATATAACCATATTAATAGTATATTTAATTTCTTAAAACTGTGGGTGCATTTAAAAGGTAATTAACTAATGACATTCATGCCTGCTTTCAAAAGAAAAATAATGGCATTAATTCCTCTATCCTATAATACATTACTCATACATTCCTAAACATTCATGTGAAACTTAATTCGGGATGAAACTAAGAGAGTATGATAACTATCATGACTAATATTGTAATTCTTGTTTTGATGAGTAGCTTTTGGGCAACATAGTTGCACCAAAGACTCTAGATGGATGGAAAGGGTGTGAAAATAACAACATTTGGCTAGCTTTCACTTGGATTCATGGGCTCACCATTAGCGGCCCCGGCCAAGTCAACGGCCAAGGCGCTATGTGGTGGGGAAACCGGGTTAGTTTTTTTAATCTCGCTTGACTACAATACATATCAATTTATCCAGTGGCGGAGCTTGAACATTCCCGTAGGGGGCGGGACGAAACTAATTTCTTTTAGGGGGGGCGAAGTCGATATTTGTATAAAAATTTACACTACCGTACCCAAAATTTACACTAACGGACTACAATTTAACACTACCAACGAAAAGGGGGGGCGCGGGCGCCCCCCCCCCCCCCCCCCCCGGCCCCAACAATCCTCCGCCCCTGAATTTATCAAACAATGTATACAAGAAGCTTACTAATTTGATTGTTCGATCCTTTATGCAGAAGGCAGCCAAAAAATGCGAGCGTCCAAAAGTAATATGTGTACTTGTTACATTAAATTAAGACTAGATTTGATGTTGTGTTTGAGAATATTAACATGTAACTGTTAATTGTTTTAGGCTTTACATTTTAATAGTTGCAATGGCCTTCGACTCCATGGCACAACTCATATTGATAGCCCGAGCCTTCATATTAGCATTGTTAATTGCAAAGATGTAGATATTGGAAATGTTCGAATTTTAGCACCGGAAGACAGCCCCAATACTGATGGGATCGACCTTAGTGCTTCATCACAGATAAATATCCACGACTCTGATATTCGCACTGGTATGAGATTTAATCACCCTAAAAAACGTTAAAGAGTGTATACTTTTTGTTTCATATAAAGTAATTAATTTCTTATACGGTTAAAAATGTTTAATCCACCATAAAATAGGTGATGATTGTGTGGCTATTAACGGTGGCATATACGATATCAACGTAACAAGGGTGTTTTGCGGACCTGGTCATGGCATAAGGTACAAATGATTAATGTTTTTCGACGTTAATTGTTTTTTTTACACAAATTTCCCCGTCACTTAGACGTTAATGCGTTTGTGCAGTATCGGAAGCCTTGGGGAAAACGGTGGTCACGATACAGTCGAAAAAGTACGAGTACAAAACTGTAACATCACAGGAACCACAAATGGACTACGAATCAAGACAGTACCGGTATAAGTAAATAAAACTTAACATATTTTTATCGTTTTCGATCAAATACCATTTGATTAATTTAATCGTGTTTTTTTACACACGGTAGGGTGGAACGGGGTACGCTAGAGGGATTGTATTCCAGGACATTCATCTCGTAAACGTGGAAAATCCGATCATAATCGATCAACATTACTGCAGTAATGTCGAAAATTCTTTTTGTCCAGCACCAGTAAGTGTCTCACCTATCCATTTTACTGTATTTTAGCGTGTAAATCGATCCTAGAGGTTCACTTAGGTTTTCTTTATAGCCGGGCGTCCCTGCGGTACAAGTGAGCGATGTGTCGTATATGAATATACACGGTTCTTCAGCGTCGCAGCAAGCGATTACGTTCAATTGCAGCGGGAAATTTAACTGTACTGGAATCCATACGAGCCAAGTTGGAATCACTGGTAATGGGGATTTTGCTTATTGTAAAAATGCTCAAGGGCAATTTACTTATACGAACCCAATTGTTACATGTAGCTATGGGGAGAATATACATGAATATTGATGTAAAACTTGATCATTTCAATATCTTTTGGGGTTCCGTCCTTCCAATATAACATTTAATAGTACTTTAAACTTCACATTTTGTTGTAAGACTTCTACTTTATATATAATAGTATGTTTTGACGGTGCTTTGCGCTAGAACGTTGTTCAATAAAACTTGTATCAAAATGTAGGCATAAATAAGTATGTCACAATAATATATTCAAAATTTTAACAAAAAATTACGTTGTTGTGAATAAAACTAATAATATATTTGACCTATGAGTTTAGGTCACGCGTTGGGGCTCGGTTTCACTTAATTTTATATTGAAACATACGTAAAGATAACTATGTCACAATGTTATATTCAAAATTTAGAAAAATTACCTTGTCAATGAAAAGCTAGTTATATACGTTTATTTGACCCGTCTTAGTTTCAATGAAACTAACACCGAAACGTAAAAATCAGGGTCGGTCCTGAAAATTCTCAAGAGACTCTAGGCCCGGGGCGAGAACAGAAAATAAACCCCCATAATACAACATATAAAAAAGTCTAAACCGAATAACTTGTATATAAATTATATATAATACAACGATAATTGTTATAACAATAAATAAAACAAAATTATTGTAGCAAAATGATTTGATTACTTAATTAACCGAATCGGGAGGCTACTTGTGTTTTTGGTATTATCATATTAAATTAGATTTAAATTAGGTAAATGTTATTGTGCTAAATTATTTAAAATATGCCTCTCAAGTAAAGTTTAATGGGCTAAAATAATAACAATGTTATTGGATTTGTTAATGAATTTATTAATATTTATATGTTTTATAAAAAAAAACATATGTATACACAATATATAAAATTTTAAAAAAAATTATGTGTCCTGGGCGGTCACCCACCCACCCCTCCTCCTGCAGGGCCGCCTTGGTAAACACTAATAAGCACGTCATAACATTATATTAAAATTTTAATAAAACTTTATAGCCTAATGACATCTCATATGTACATAATGTGTCACTAGTTTTGGTTTTATCGTAAACCTATTTATACAATGTGCTTCGCGGCGTATTATCACTCGGTATCGATGCGAAACAGCTTTCGTCCTGATCTGTTATGATATCGTTACCATATCAATGTAGTTTGGCATGCCGATAGAACCATTATTTAAAAAACATTATATTATGATGGTGTCATTTAATTAATTAAGTAAAGTAAAATGCCACACATTACATTTGTTATTAAAAGATCAATACAAATGTAATTACACATTGTTTCCTACCAAATACAATTACATTGTTTCACTAGCTATTTGTTTAAATAACAAACTAGTTGTTTCTCAACCGCGTGCTGCGGCGGGAAACTCTTGAGAAACTCCTTTTTTCTTACTTAAGATCGTTTTGTACGATCCATAAAGATTTATCAAAAGCATCATTCATGGTCTTTTAAAGTTTTATGATCAAACTTATAGTTAATGAGAAACTATGGATAGGAGCTTAATTAGGGTATCATTTTCGGTGTTGGAAGGATTATTAGAAACTATAGATACATGTAAATTATGGATGGATTTTACACACTTTCAATGTGTCTAGTTAGTGCTAGAATACATTTTCTTTATTCAGAGTCCAATAATTTAATCTGTCTAAAGGGAGTCCAATAATTTAATCTATCCGAAGGTCAAAAAATTTCATTTCATGTTATAAGTTTTTGTATAATATGATAAAAAAGCATCTGGAATTTTAAAGGGTTACTTGCAAAGATTGAACCTGGTTCACAATATTTAGACACAAAAAAACTTATTAACTCATGAAATTATGAAATGAAACAGGTTCTATACAAAAGCTCTATTTAATATAGTAATGGGAAAATTCTTTACATTTATCCAACATACATCAAATATAGTATTTTTTGGTTGTCTCCGCCTAAAAAATTAACACTTTTAGATTGTGATTCTAGCGAAATATGTGTCAATTGTGATTATCATCTAGATATTGAAACCTTATAAACTGAGAAATATCCTTTGGGAGGAGATGCAGCATGTAAGCATAAAAAAACAATGTAATCCTTATCAATCTTCCAAAAAATTTTGTAGAAGGTCAACATTTAAAACATAAACAAAGCGATCTAAGCATCATACACATATAAAATTGCAAAGAAATCATGCACATACCATGTTGGCTACTAAGTCTGGTTTAGTTTCTAATCTCTATAGTCCAGTATCTTCCTTGCCCTAAAAATTAAACAACATTTCAGTTTATGATTGTCCAAATTAACCTGGTTTCAATGTTAAAATCAATTGCAGTGAATTATAATGTGTTGAAGAAGAATTCAAAACTTACTTGAGAGAGCCAAATGGTGACATCAGTGTGTGAAAGGGAATTGAAGTAGAAGCAGGTTTCTCACTGTATTAGTAATGGTGTCGGCGGCGGGCTCCCTTCCAAGTCGTAGGTGCAAGGTTCAGATGGGGACAGAGAAAGAAATATGAGGTTATAAAGATTAGGTTTATGAAGCATGCAGCGGAGGGCGACGTGTGCAATCCGCGACATATGAAGCAGCGGTGATGTTAACATGCAGCTCCGACGAGGATGGCAACCTCTTTTTATGGCTACTTCTAGAAAGAATTTCAAGCTGAGATTCATTCTCAGATTGATCCAACGGTGGTGGAGCAGCTCCATTCGAAGTCGATGTTACCCAGAGACGATGACAATTATCAGGTCGCGGTGATGGTTTCTTGATTAGTGAAGGCGGTGGCCGGGATGGCAACCGCCTTCTCCTCCGAAACACCCTATAGCTCCCTCTTCACTGCATAAAACAAATTAGAAAAGTTTTGAAGCTATAAGAGTAGCTTGAAGAACTTAGACATACGACCATGTCAGGTGAGAAGATGACGACGACAGTGTTCGTTCTTTTCAACCGACCCCATTTCTTTCTCTCCATTCTTTTACCCTCACCGCCAACCATTGAAAACCGAAACCCGACACGTGTTGGTGATGATACCGGCCTGTCAAAATACCCTTCAATTGAACACTGATCTAATTTATAACCATAGATCAAAATTTGAATGGCCAAAAATCGCAAAGTTACTGGTCCTTTCTTTTCTTTATTAACAATAGGGTAATTAGTCAATCATTAGCAACATAAACAAAACACAGACACTTGCGGCTCAGATTCGGTTAATCGATATGACTTCAAACCATAGATATTATGTGAAGGTAGGGAAGCAAATTCACGTTGACAACATAGTTGTTGTGCCAAGACAACAAATATCATAATTTTATTTTCTTTTTGCATCATCACATCGATCCTTGCAAGTTTTTATATCGGTTTAATGATGGATAGCCCGACCAACATGTTATTTTGAAGCATATGGACACCACAGAAGAAGCATGTCGGTGTGAGAGCAACTAAATAACGCATGGACCAGGCATGAAAAAATTAGGACCCGAAACTGTTCATAACCTTGATCACAAATATATATAGAGTAAATTGATCTTGGACTAGCTCGTTGTAACTACAAGCAATAGATTTGTCACGCTAAACCATTGAATTTAGCGAATTTTATTGCATCAAGGCTAGTTGCTAATCTTCCACCTGGGGGCTTGTCATCAGAGCATTTAACATTCAAATAAATCTTTCTTAGAAAATAAATGCAACAACCTGATCTCCTGTGCTTATCATCACCGGATGATCTTTTATCGCTATAATTTAGGAATTTTTAACTGTGATCATTATCATCAAATTATTAGAGTAAGAAAACAATGATCCTACTTTTTTGATCTTGATGAGTTTTACTTGCAATTAAGTAAAAAGAAAAAAGAAAAGAAAAGAAAGGATCACTTTTATTTCTTCTTGGACTTCAACCGCATCACACGAAGGAACAAGATCATTGTTTTGGTTTTGTAGCCTATGCTATTTAGGACCATTTAGTTGTTTGTTTTAGTTGTGTAAGTTTTTCTTTTCTACTTTGTTTTCATTTGTTTCTATTGAGTTAGTTATCATCTCTGGTAATATTACTTATAATTTTAATAGTAGGGTTTTTTTCTCTTCGTTTGATACGAACACTTATGTAAAAATTTATGAGTTTTGTTATATGAATCGTTTGTTTCATTAATTCTTGATTTCAAACTAGGATATACTCCTGTTACATATTAGTTTGTTAATAAAATTAGTCACTTTATTAATTATTACATACTATGAAAAAGAAGTTGGATATTACTATTCATTGAATAGTGATATCCACCCCTTTTAACCCAACCTCTTCATCATCGGCTCTCCCCCATCGCTCTTCATCATCGACCGAGAGCGGCTCTCCCCCATCGATCTTCATCATCGACCGCCTGCGCTCTTCGCCCTCCCCCCATCACCTCCGACACCACTGCCACCTCCGCTGCCGCTGCCCGCCCCCCCTTGCGACCTCACTGCTCACCGTCCGACCCCGACGGTCCATCCTCTGCTCTCCGCCCTCCGACCACCGGCCCCTTTTCGGTCCTTCGTCTTCTACGTAAGTTTTCTTCATATTTATACTCGATTAGGGTTTTTGATTTGGGGTTTGTGATTTGGGTTTTGGTTGCTGATGACGGTTGATTTGATTTCGGGATTGTGTTTGGTGGCTATGTTGCTGGACGCGGAGGTCGGTGGTGGTGGTTGTGTTATTGGAGGCGGTGGCGGCTGTGTTGCTGGAGGCGGAGGTCGGTGGTGGTGGTTGTGTTATTGGAGGCGGTGGCGGCTGTGTTGCTGGAGGCGGAGTTCGGCTACGTGCAGCTACTGAGTAGGGAGATGAGTTATTATCGGGAGAGGCATTGTCCACCACCGGAGGAGACGGTAGTGTGCTTGATCCCTCCGTCGAAAGGGTATCATGTTCCGATTCAGTGGCCCGAGAGTTTGCATAAGGTGAATTGACTTATCATATGTTTAATTGATGCTTATTTGATTTGATTCTGATTGTGTTTACTGTAGCATTATAGTTGAAGTTTATAGACTTCAAGATTTGAAGTTTAGAGTTGCAGATTTAACTGTATTGGGGGGGTGTTAAAGATTCATTATGTTGAATGATGTATGTATGAATGTGCAGAAACTGTAATGGAATGAATGCCTATGAGTGTGAACTATCATGTGTAGAATGTAGATGGTGTAATGTATTGTTATGTTTCTTGAAAAAGAGGTTGATTAATGATTTGTTTTGAAGGACTGTTAAAATGGGTAGATCGAAGGCGCAATAAGTAAAGATTTGGCTTTTTTTGATGAAAATTATTGGGTGCTTTGGATTAGGATCAGTGTAGTCATGTCTTGAAGTTCTAACTTTGAATTGCTATGTATGTGTATGGAGTATGATGATGATGATCTTCATGGCTATCAGTTATCATGATTGTATGCTCCATATGCTGAATGATAGCATTTAGTTATGGTTTGGAGTTTAGCATGCCGATTAACTTTTATTCGTGCTTAGAGTTTTACATTTATTGGTTTACGGCATAAGATTAATGATGCTTTGGTCCTGTTTTGTTTGGAGACATAAATCCTTTTAGTTGTGTATGTAACATAAGATCATTTTCACAATTCACAGCAACCTGATAGAAGTTTTAGTATTAGTTTCAAGTGCGCATTTTTTATGGTCAAGACTTCAAGAAAATGTTTGCAGATCAGTTTTTGGTGAACTTGCTCTTTCTCATTCATGGTTAAAGTAATCATCTGATACGATTAAAGATCAAATAGACCATGTTTAAGCTGTTTTCTAGAATGCTTGTCGTTTCTCCCAGTAAATTACTTATTTTTTCCATATGCATATTAGAAGCTCCTCATGTGTTTTGACAACTTTTTATATGCATGTAAAATATATCATTGTAAAATAGTATTGACTTTGTACAAAAAAAATTCATTTTCTTGGTGTACAGATATGGCATGATGGGAACCAAATATATCATATATTTGCTCAAGATATTATACGGCTCCTGAGTTGATCTTTAGAGCAACAGAATACACCAATGCAATTGACATGTGGTCTGTAGGTTTGCTCTGAAACCCTACATCGCTCGAGATCCGATTAATGTTGCTTATGTTTCTTTGGCTATGATGACTGTGATATGGGTCGTTGCTTGGCGTGGCATAAACGAGGATGGCAAGTGAGATGTTTTTCTCTTGCAACCTGTGTCGCAGCCACATCGATCTGTTAATGAGATCTGAGCCATGTTGTGTATGCCGCTTTTGTCTCTTTGGCTGTGATGACTGTCATATGGGTCGTTGCTTATGGGATCTTGCTACAGATTCAGGTAACATCTTTTAATTTCCATTCTAATGGGCTGTGATGAGTTGATGGGTCTGAGTAAAAATTGATTGAGGACATTGTCTAGCCCTGGAAGGGGTGTAGGATGGCAGGTTATTGCCTGCAACCCGCCCTCCGGGCATGATGGAGTCATTTCTTTACACACTCTGAGCCCGACATTAAAATGGAAAATTGTTGATTTTAATAGTCTCAAACTGTGGTGTTACCAACATTTTGTAGTCAACGTGGTCCTCTCGGTATGATCTTGCTGTCTTAGATAGTTTACAGAGTATCGATTTACAGCGTTTTCAAGACGCGCAACGCGCGTGTGGATATTAACACTAGTTATACTTTATATAAAAGATGAAGTTTAGCTATACTAAATGTTAAAATGACATGTAGGTCCAATCATCATTTCTCACTTGCCAATGTGAGCAAACCCACATTTTGCTCCCACCATTTACAAGTTTACAAGCTACGCTACGCACTCACACTCACAAACTATTTGAGGGTGTTTAGCACCAAAACCATCAACGAGCACTGTTACAGCCGTACTGGTACGTGCACCAACACCAACATCGTCTTCGCCTTTTCGAGACCGAGAGGCATATCTGAAACCACCACCATCTTGCCTTTGTCAATTACGCTGAGTAGCGATGTTCGATCTGTAAGGGTCGGCTTAGAGGGAAAAAGGACGCAGAGTGTTTGATGGTAGATCCAAAGTCGGCTCAGGTGCATTATTGAACAAGTTCGTTTACTGTTTTTTTAGACTAAGTAAAAAAGTAGTGTTCAATAGAACAACACTCAAGTTCAGAAAACCAGCCATGGTTGTGTTTTACACTAATTTTAGTCTTGACTCGATTAGTAAACAACTTATAGTTTAAGATAACGGGGGAGTTGAAAACTACAAATTGAAAAGTTTAATGAAAAAGACTTTGGTTGGTGAAAAATGAAAATGGAGGATATGCTTGTTTAAAGGACTTGGATGTTGTTTTGGGTGATAAACCAAAAAAGATGAAACTAACTTAGGTGAGAAAATTTGGATAAAAAGACCAATGTGGTTATTAAGTTGTAGCTAACAAACGATGTTGTGTTCAATATTTTAAAGGAAACTATAGTGAAATGTATCATGGATGGGTTATCTAATATGTATGAGAAGACTTCGGTTACGAATAAAGTTGTCTTGATTATAGAGTTGGTTAATACAAAGATATAGGAAAAAAGTTTAATTATAGAGCACGTTAATAACTTGAACTCGATTTTGTCAAGACTTAGGTATGTTGGAATCAAATTTGAGGATGAGGTTTAAGCTCTACTACTATTATCATCATTGTTTGATAGCTGGTCAAGTAATATTACAACGATTATTAGTTCCACCAGCGCGTTCACTTTCAATGGGACTCGAGATCTTATTCTGGGCGAGAAAAAGTTAGACGAAGAATTTTAGATGAAATTCAAGTTAATTACTGAATGTTGAGAGAGAAAGTAAGAATAACAAAAGTTGTGAAGCAAGAACTATAAAATGAGTTGGTCTATGGCTCGAAATGATGTGACTTGTTAGAACTGTAAATAGGTGGGACACGTGAGGAATCAGTGTCTGAATGAGTAGAAAGAAGTTAACACTACATCAGACCACTCAGATGATGATGCTTTGATCTCTAACGAGGAGAGCAGTGTGGATTCCTGGTTCATGGATTTTGGAGCTTTGTTTGATGCTACCCACAGCAGCAAAGCAATGTAGAATCTAAATAAAGGTGATGTTGGTAAGGTAAGACTGGCAAACAATATTCTTGAGATTACAGGCATGGGTGACATAGACTTGAATACTTCAGTTGGTTTATGGACTTTGAAAGATGTCAGGTTATTTCCAACCTTAAAAAAATAGTTGATTTCTATTGGTAGTTGTATAAATAGGGACATGAGGTTAAAGTTAGGAATATGTAGTGGAAAGTTGTTAAAGAAAATCTTGTCATATCTCGAGTAAGAATGAAAGGTTCACTTTACATGGTTAGTTTACCGCTTGAGGGAGTGACCATCCCAGATCAGAAAAAGACCAAAGTTCTGTTTGCAGAATCTCATGAACAGAAGAAGGTTTGCTTTGCAAGTAAGAAACCTAGAGTTACAGAAAAGATTCAGAGTGAATATGCATGGAAAAGTTCAGGTAAAATGGTTAGAGGATTTCATGACAGTCGAAGCACGTGTCGTGCTTCAGTTACATTTCTTAGAAGCCTATGGGTTAAAAGAACTATATTTCATATGATAAAATCTCTCCAGAGGATTAGTTGCTAAATATAGAGAGTGTTTGTTCTTATGGTATTTCAGGATCCGATAGTTCATTCCAGTGGGAGTCGGTACGTAGGAACACAGAACGGGTTTGGGGTAAATACAGGCGTGAGTCCGTGAGTCCGTGACTGATGTGTTGAAGGCCACTGCAAAAAGGTTAATTGATGAGGTCACTACAATTAGGAAGATGAGAAAGATCACAAAAGGTATAAGTGTTCACATGAAAATATAGTTTGAAGATGATCAAGTCTCCAAGTGAGAGATTGTTGGATTTTGTGGAGCCTTGATTTGGGCTAGGTTTAAAAGACAATTTGTGACAGATTAATTAATTTGAAAACTTAGTTTATTTTCATTTACTTGTAGCCATTATGGTTTTCTTGGGGATTTTGTCGTAAATCCTAATTTTTCCTATTTATATTGTCTATTGTACTTATATTTTCTCACGAGTGAGATAGAAACAAATAAAAGTATTACCTTGTTACAGCCTATGGACGTAGGTCACATCGTCATCAATCGAACCACGTAAATATCGCGTGTTCATTTTTGTTCTTATTTTCTATTGTAGTTTCGATTGTGTTTGTGTGCTGATCCATACCCAAATCCTTTACAAGTTAGCTTAAGGACGTAAATTGTTATAAACTCCATACATAAAGAATGACATGTGTAATATTTAAAGTTTAATGATGAAAGTTGTATTTCAGTATAAACTTAGAGAGAAAAATATGTAATTTACTCTATTTGTTATTAAGAAGATGATGTCAGTATGACTTCAAATGTGTGAAAAAACAAGTCATGATTTTTAAAAAACAAAAAGAAAAATAAAGATTGTGATAAAAATCAGAATTCAGGGTTAGGAATATTGAAAATGCTTTTTTTTAAAGTTATTTTATAAATTAATAAATATTCTAATATTTAATGAAAACTCAATAGTTCATGCATGATGATCATTAACGCCATAATAAATCACAGTCGGACAAAAATTGTTTACTAGTACTTCAAATACTTATGAAAAAGTTTGCCTGCAAGACAAATATTCAAATACTTATTAATACAAGAAATATATTAACACATAAATAATAGTCAAGGGATGCAAAGCAACCTACCAGAAGACTTAATGGTATAATGATATAATATTTAACTTATTTTTCATATGTCAAATATACACATAATTAGTTACATTTCTCACAATATAAATTGGTATCGGGTGTAAGAGGCATTGCACATCAAACAACAGAATTACCAATGGCAGATTCATTACACTTACAGAACTCTGCATTCTCCTCTTTCCGGGGCTTTTCGATGGTAGTCTTCTTGACTATTTGTTACATATCATTAAGCGCGCTAACCGCACGTGCAACTGATTTTGATGTCACATCTTTTGGTGCAATAGGAGATGGGTATACAGACGACACTGAGGTAATTAAACCGCATGTATAAGTTTGATCGTTGGGGAATGTGGTTCCATGTGAAAGAACCACGAACCCGTTAACCATTTTCTAATTAGCTAGGTTCATTTGCAGGCTTTCGTTCGAGCATGGGCTAGTGTATGTAGAGACAGGTCGCCGAACCCAACGTTGGTCATACCACCAGAGAAGTCGTTTCTAGTAGGAGTTGTTACGTTCAAAGGTCCATGCAAATCCCATGCAGTGTATGTTCAGGTAGAATGAATCTAGATTTCCTCTTATATATAATATTAATATACTTTTTCTGATATAAAACATATGGGTTAATTAAGTTCGAGCATTTTTTTTTTCAAAAACATTAAACTTCAATTATATTGTAAATGGAGCACTATATATTCTCGAGTTCTATTTCTTAGATGTTCGTATTATTATTTTTTGCTGATTTTTAAACATAAAAGCTAGGTTGTTAAGTATGATTATATGGAAGTACCAGCAAAAATAAAATTTATTTTCTATAAATATATCATTACAAAAACCTCATTAATCTTTTTTAAAGTGATACCATTATTAGACAAATTATATTACTAGTAATGTTTATTAAGAGACTATCGGGGTCAACTGACACTTTATGTGAACTATATATGTGAACTATATAACATAATTATTTCAAACGACTTCAATCTTATTTTATGATTGGCGTCACTAGTTTTTTTTTAACAATTATCACCCAATTTTATGTTGATTTATGAAAATTCTAGTACAAGTATTTTATGATAAAAAAAAGTTATGTAAAAGTTTAAAAAAATTGACCTCAAAACGTTGAAAATAATTACTACTACGACTCCCCGAGATTTTTGAATATTTATTGTTTTGTACTTGGAGGTTTTTATTGAACAAAAAAATAAAAGAAAGATCGAAAATGAAATTCATCAATACATATTTGTAATATATTTTTGAATATTTATTGTTTTTGTACTTGGAGGTTTTTATTGAACAAAAAAATAAAAAGAAAGATCGAAAATAAAAATCATAAATACATATTTGTAATATATTGACGGGATGACTCACAGCTTATTGAACCCGTGACCTCTATAACGATTAACGAAGGTACACATTATTATAATGATTTATACCCTATTATTTGGTTAAAATCAAAATGAAAATTACACAAAATAATGTTATGTTTTGTGTCTATGACTAGTAATTGTTGTTTATATAATTATTACTAATATATATTTTTATTTTTGTTTTGATGAGTAGCTTTTGGGCAACATCGTTGCACCAAATACACTCGATGGATGGAAAGGTTGTGAAAGGACCAACAAGTGGCTAGATTTCGCTCGGGTTCAAGGACTCACCATTAACGGCCCCGGCCAAATCAATGGTCATGGCTCTTTGTGGTGGGGAAACGAGGTTAATTTTCTGAATCTTGCTCGAGTTTTATATCAAACAACATAAACATTTATTAACACGATTCTTTAATTCTTTTTACAGAAGGCAAACAAAAAATGCGAGCGTCCGAAGGTAAGATATCTTTGTTTTACTTTAAAGATTAGATTTGACATAGAGTTTCAAAAGATTAATATATAATTGTCATCGATCAATCTTTTAGGCTTTACATTTAATGAATGCAATGGCCTTCGGTTGAGTGGCACGACTCATATTGACAGCCCAAAACTTCATATTAGCATTGTCAATTGCAAAGATGTAGATATCGAAAATCTTCAAATTATAGCACCAGAAGACAGCCCTAATACTGATGGGATCGACATTAGTGCTTCATCACGTATTAACATCCATGACTCTAACATTCAAACTGGTATGAGATTAAATCCCTGCTAAAAAATTTGAGTATTTTGCGATGGGAAAATAACAATCGTAAATTTTGCGATTGAAAAATGGTCACAAATTTTGCGACAAATTTGTCAATTCATAAGATTTAACAAAGTTTTGATAGAGATGTTTGGATATTTAGAAATATGGGGATTTTATTATTACTACAACAAATGCCGGAAAAACAATTAAAAATAAAAGTAATCGCAAACTTATCACTAAATGTTGGTAAGATTACTCTATTAGTGTTTATTGTACTTTTTGGTTTGTATATTAATCAATTTATATGCTTAATCCACAATAAAATAGGTGATGACTGTGTGGCTATTAACGGTGGCATATACGATATCAATGTAACAAGGGTGCTTTGTGGACCTGGTCACGGCATAAGGTACCAAATGATCAATGTTTTTTGACACCGTTGATATACACAAATTTCCCTTCACATAACTAGATGTCGATGCGTTGGTGCAGTATCGGAAGCCTCGGGGAAAAGGGTCGTCAAGACACGGTAAAAAATGTACGAGTACAAGACTGTAAGATCACAGGAACCACAAATGGACTACGAATCAAGACAGTACCGGTAAAACTAAATAAAACTTATCATATATGCTTTTATTTTTTTATTGTTTTCAAATACCGCTAGAGTAATTTAATCGTGCTTTTGTACACACGATAGGGTGGAACGGGGTATGCTAGGGGGATCGTATTTCAAGATATTCAGCTTGTAAACGTGAAAAATCCGATCATAATTGATCAACACTACTGCAGTAAATTCGAAGATTCTTTTTGTCCATCACCTGTAAGTGTCTCATTTGATCATTTTATCGTATTTTAACGTGTAGATCCTACAACCTCTATGTATTCATTAGCTTTTCTTTATAGCCCAACATCCCTGCGGTACGAGTGAGCGATGTGATGTATATGAATATACATGGGTCTTCGGCGTCAAAGCAAGCGATAACTTTCGATTGCAGCGGGAAATTTAAATGCAGTGGGATCCAAACGAACCAAGTTGAAATCACCGGTGATGATGTTGTTGCTTACTGTGAAAATGCTCAAGGGAAGTTTATTGATACGAACCCAGTTGTTACATGTAACTAGATTTATGTAATACCCCATATTTGAGAAGAATAGTCGCAACAACTTTTGTAGGAAATAAATTGAACTTTTTTAAGCACCTCATTTTATCTTGGCTCCTTTAGTTATGTTCATTATGTTATTATGTTTTCAGAACCGTCCTAGATCGTTCCATCAGATGGGATACTAAACACATAACTAATCTTAAGTTAATTGAATCACTTTCGTTTGAACCAGTCGGACCGACCGGATTGGGTGATTTCAACTTTTTGGTTTCTTATTTTAAGATAACACTTAATATAAAACCTCATACTTTTTTTATTTAACGCTTCATACTTTATAGATACCAGTAGGTTTTGCCCACGTTTTGAGCCAGTTCATTTTAAATGAAAATTATATCGAAACGTAATTACGTAGTTAGAAATAAGTATTTGTAATGGTATATTAAAACCTTTAAAAATCATTATGTTGTTGTGGAAAAGATTAAATATATATTTGACCCATGAGTTTTGGTTATACGTTGTGGGGCTTAATTTTGAAAAAGAAAAGTAATACGTTATATTTGACCCGAGTCAATTTCGAGTGAAACTTACTCTGAAACGCAAACAACAATATGCATGCCACAATAGTATATTTAGAAAAATTAATTCACTTTAACTTATTATCAATACAATCAAACCAGTTCGTTATCTAGATTTCCATGGCCGTATCTTTATATATTTTCACTATCTTTAGCAAATTCATCGCATACACGGGTTAAATAAAAAATTATTAAATAAAATAAAACTTTATTAATTATAAAATGATATTATAAGATAATTTTTTTTATTATAAATAGTATGAAATTTTGTTTCAAAACAAACATTGTAAAAAATTTCATTTTTAAAAACTTCTTTACGATAGCTCCCAATTTTTAATTATTTTTGTTTATAAAACTTTTACTTTTTAAAAACATCAGTTTTAAAGCATTTTGTAGTTTTAAAAAAGTTTGATGTTTTAAAAAATTTTCTTATTTTTTAAAAATTTGTTTAATTAGAAATAACATTAGTAAAAATATCTCTTTTTTAATTTGTTAAAAATAATTAATAAAAAAAAGAATTAAATTATAATGTTAATAATTAATGTGATTATTTAATAAGAGTGGGAAAGGAGAAAATTTTGATAAGAAGAAATGTGGTGTTGTCACGTGTCCATTGTAATTATTATTTTATTAGAGTATGGAGATAATACAAATAATATATGATTTTTTTCTAAATTTAAATAATGAGTTTTATTCTTTTAAAAAAAGATTATGGTGAGCTAAAAGCATAACATATCTTATTTAGAATTGTATTTTACTTTTTTTATGTGCTTTAACTTTGTATACAGGAAGCTTGGTTCTTTCTATGTCAAAAGCCTCAAATTATGCCCTTCATGTAACTTGGGTTCCAAGTAATTGTCTTGCCTTAAAAGATGTTGCATTCTGGTTAATATATTTTTTCTTAATTTTATTTAGTTAATAATTTATGCAATACTTTATTAAGTACCATTACCTTATTCGACATAATTTCTAAAAGTACATGGAAGGGTTTCTCCCATTACCGATTTCAACATTTTTTTTTTAATTTGTGAGAGGGTGCTCTCGTTTTCCCAACTCAATTTCAGCAATTGCTCAACCGGATTGTCATATTTAATTCTTGCTTTGCCATATTAGTAGGTGACCAATCCCTATTTTCAATCCCTAATTTCACCGATTTAACAACCACACCATCACTTGCACCCTACAGCTCATCATCACCTTTCTAATGAGTAATTCTAATAAAAAACCACTCCCTGTCCCCTGACCTTTTAGATGATAAAATTTCATGGTTTTAGTGAAACCCTAACCACAACCAACTTTGTTATACTCAAATCATCATACTGATTAAAATCAATTAGAATACAAATCAAAATAAAGAGCAAATATATTTAAAAGAAAGAAAAATGTAATATTACAAATGTAACAATGGGTGAGCATGAAACATTTTACAAAGTTGAGGGGTAAAAATGTCGTATCAATAACTTTGAGGTTAAGGAAACCCGAATAGTTGTAAAGCAACCCGAAACAACCCATATTAGGGTCCGATTCTCAGGGGGCGTTGGCAATCAAAGAGATTAAGGGAATAATACTCCACACACAAGCTCCCACTTTGATCAAATCAACCAATAATTATCATGTTCTTGGGTAAATTTCAGATCTTTTATCTTCTATTCCACTTTAATTTTCGAATTGAAGCATCAAAGTTTCAAGATTTGCATCTAATTATACAAATAAAGTTTCAATTTTGAATATTATCATTTGTGGGGATTTTGCAGGTCACTGTGCTCAAGTGTTCTTTAATTTGATCTACAGGCGGTTGATTTTGGTTCTTTGACGATTGTTTTTGGTTTTTTAGATGCCAATTTTCAGATCAGTTTCGAATTGCCTCCGGAGAATTATCGAATTCATGGGGTCAGTGTTCATCTGTTTCGTGTTTGTGATTTCATCAAGTTGATTGCAAATTTGTGGTATTAGAGTATCATATATGACATAACGGTACATAAATAGATATACATGTATGAATTCTATTTATAATTTATTTGAGTTGTTGAAGAATATGACATGAAAAGATGATCCATGTGTTGTTAGCTAATAGGTGTTATTGCTATTAGTTTTGTTTTCAGAGTGTTGGTGGTGTGTGTGACAGTGTGGCTATGACTTCATAGTGTAATGTTTGTGAACATAAATAGATTGGATGAAGGAACAAAATGTGTAAACAGTAGGTGTTGATATTCTTTTGGGTAAATCAAGGCGGTTTATCATATCTTTTGAAGCTAGTGGATAAGAGGAGGTAACATAACAATCAAATTGTGATCCCGGGGGTGCTTTAAGTTTTACGCAGTAGATGATGAGATGATTCGATCTTACCTCTTTTGTTTTGTTAGAATCTTAATTTCAGAGAAAGAAGGTATGCATATGTAGTGTTCATTTGTGTAGTTAAAATACTTGTAAGCAGTGTTGACTGGTGTGGGCAGGACTTGGTTTTTGGAGGGTTTCATAGGGTGTTATTTCCTTGAAGAAGCTTTTTAGCCAGGGGTTGCATCAGAGTGGGAGCTTGTGTGTGATTATTATAAATGACTCGTGTTTTGTTCGAATCTATTGGGTTGTTAATGTTGGGAGTCTTGTAAAATGGGAGGTTTGGTGTCACATTACTTCTATAGATATTGGCACAAGCTTGCTATCATATATCTTCGGGTGAAGTTAGTTAGTATTGTAATTTGTATCTTACTTCTAGTATAATAATGCATTATCTAAAAAGAAAAAAAGTAAAGCTGTTATCCATTGTAGGAAACTCTTCTTCTTTAGGTTGTTCCACATGAAAGACAGGGAGCATGCCTTTTGGTGTTTAAATTTAAAAACTAGATTCAAAAATAGTACTAGTTCTTTTTCAAGCATATGATAACAGCATCTTTTCTGTTTATCTGCAGTTTTTCTTCCACATGAATTTGTATATTTCTACATCCCATAGCACCAAGCATTTTAGAACATAAAAAAATTATGATAACACAGACCAGATTTGATATTTTGTTGCATATTCTTTTGCTTCTCTAATCATACTCTTTTAAACCTCACTATCTTCAAATGCGTTACATCGGGCACCATGATCACTTAGTTGTTTTAATTATGAATTTGATTTGTGACATTTATCCTAATCATTTTAATGGTTGTAAACCTTATTTGCAACAGAGCAGAGGGTGTATTGGATGCTGTAGTAAGCCTCCATTGCTGACTACTGATAATAAGCCAACAGGAAGTTTAGGGAAAGGCCACACCACTAACAAACATAGCATTTAGAAGATTTTTGGAGTAGCAGCGCGTATGAGATGGATAATAGTATACCTCAGTCTCAGATAAGTGCTTCATCAACTAGCAATGCACCTGTGGATGTCCAATGTAGTTCTGGCAACAATCCTTCAGAATTTGTAAACCGTGGTATGTTTTTCAGTTATTCGTCATTGTAAATTGTAAAATAAATAATAACTTCTGTTTGCTTTTTAGGCCTTCTTCTTTGGAACCAAACAAGGCAACGATGGATTGGAGATAAGGAACCTGATCACAGTAAAAAAGCCCGGCCGCCTGTTATAAGGTGGATAACTAAGTACTCTTTTAGACTTCAACTTTCATTCGGTCATAAATTTAGAAGTTATAAAAATTATTACTTGTTCTATTCTTGATATTGTGCATGTTTAAGTCGGTTCATATAACACACAGTAAGAAACAACTCTACTCCTATAGGGTTTTTGTTAAATTTAACCAATCAACTTTCCCCAATTTTTTTGGTTAAATTGTTAGGTCCCTAAATATTTTTTTTTTTTTTGTGGTTTAATTCCTGAAGTGAATCCTATCTGTGTGTTTCCAACATGGATAAAATGGATGGATTTACCACAAATAAACCTTAGCAACCTAATCAATAAATAGGAAAGAAGTTCACTTGTTTTGTCTCTTTATCTATGAGACAGGAATTTTAGCGACTAAACCACTAATAATAATACTTTGGGGGCTAAATCGGTATATTGAGGAAAGTTGGTTGGTTAAATACAAGATAACTGATTCTAAAACCAATTTCTTGATCGTGGCATCATTAGGAGAATAGGAGAGCAATTAGTCTAGTACTCTAGAGAGACACCAGATTCGAGTTTGAATTTGAATCTGAATCCAAAATTCGAATTACTTTTGAATTATCTTAGCGAAAACAAGTTCAAGTAATAAATCTTACTTTTGTCTGACGGTTTTTTTTTTTATAGTTGGAAGGCAACTTATGATAATTTGCTTGGGACAAACAAGCCTTTTTCAAGGCCCATCCCTCTTCCTGTAAGTCTCCTTTGTTAGTTACTAAATTTGAAAATATGGACTAGAAGCAATCCACCAATTTGCTAGAACAAAATTTGACATTATTCTCCAATCAGGAAATGATAAATTTTCTTGTGGATATCTGGGAACAAGAGGGATTGTATGACTGAGTTGCTGCCAAACACGACATCTATCTATTTTTATGTTCATATCATATGATTTTTGAAATGTTGTATTATGTATGTTGTTGGGATTTTGTTTCAATTTTATTATTATTATTTTATTTTATTTTCTTTGGTTTGGGAGGGAGTCAACTTCTGGTGTGTACAAAGGCACATGACAGTATTGAAAAACTGAAGATTTTGTGTATAACATTACCTGGAAAATCACTTTGGAGATTTCTTGATCTTGATGCATGAGTTAAAAAACAGTTTTTTGAGCCTAGAGTCTTAGCCGGAGGAGCCTTTTTATCCTCTGAGATAAGAGACATTCGTCCTCATCCCATCATTCTTAGACCATACAAATAGCTTTGCTATGAGTGAGATTTTATTGTGTATGTTTGTTGTTCTGTTACAATCAAAACCTTTGGTATAATGGTTATCCGGTGTCTTTTGTATTATTCCTGATGCAATGAAAAGAATTATTTATAGTACAAAGTCCTGAGAGATTACAGCAACTACCGGCTACTTTTGGAAAACAAGAACGATTTATGTTGGAAATGAAGGCAACAAGAAGATTGGTGGACAATATTATGATACAAAATGAGCAATCGAAACACACTGCTTTAAATCAGATGGTGACAGTTGATAAAATGTCTGCAAGGTTTAGAAAAGATGTTCAAATTGTTACTGTTGGAGATGTAGAAATCAAAGAACTCATCAAACAACATGTATCTCATGATGTTCAAGTGAAAACAAGAGTGAAGGATTTTTGTATGCTGATGAAGGCTACGTTGACTCTTCCCAAGGTTCGCTATGAATTTGCTTCAATCACATCATCTTCAAAACATTTGATAGCGAACACAACTTTATGTAAGAAATGAACCTTGGACAACGTTGATAATACTTGAACCGACCATACATTAAAAGGACGAACATCTTTGTTGCCACGGGTGTGTAAAATCGAGAAAGAAAATAACATCAGAACGTTGTCGTGAACCCACACATTAAAGGGGTGTTGATAACATATGTAATTTTATATTAGGAAAATAAAACTTGGACATTGTTGATAACATTTAAAATTTTATATAAAAATATTTAACTGTTGCAAACATGTGCATAATGAAGAGGTCCGTGATATATTTGGAACTTTTATGTATAAAGAAACCGTTAAAAGTTCATGTACGAAGTCACAACGAAAAAAAATTAATTATAGTAACATGTACAAATATAAAAATCATATTGTAAAGTTGTAAAAGTACACTATAAAATATTGAAAATATTAAATCAGGTTTTACGACTTGTACGTTTGTGTTCCGATAACTTATACATTATAACGCATAACTTTGTTTAATCATTTTGAATGAAATTTATATTGAAACGTAAATAAAAATAAGCACACTATAAGAATATAGTTGAAACTTTATAAAACATTAAATTGTAGAAGTTATTAAAGAAAAATAAATAAATAAATAAAACAATTTCTTAACCTTATTCAGTTATTTGACAAAAATTAGTTTTTACCTAGCTTCCCCTGTTTGTTGATTGCTATGAATATATAACAAGAAATTAATGTCTTACAGAAACACAAAATAATTTTAGATGTGAAGGCATGTGCGTGGATATAGCTTCACTATTTTTAAAATCGCAAATTGCAAACATACAACTCATTTGAAATAATGGAAATTTATGCAGCACCTGATAGATTTATAAGAATCAAATACAATTCACACAATCAAGAAATTAATTAAAAATAGTTGCAAGTTGCAATGAGAATGAGTTGGAACTTGGAATGTGTTAGATCCTCGGTGAGTTGGAATGTGTTGGATACTCAGATAAACCATGAGGGCATGTTCCAAATTAAAAATAAAAATAAATAATAAAACAAATAAAAAAAACACCACTAATGTGTTGGATATATACTTACAAGTATGATGATTCATAAAAATTGAAGCATCACTGTAAGTTAAATTTAAATAAAAACTACTAAAAGCTTTAAAATAATTTAAAAAAACTATTTTTTTTTACTGTTAGACCTGCTAGATTAAAAAAGGTCAAACGATTGCAATATTATAATTAAGTGTAATATCATGTGTGATTTATTAGGGTACTGAACATATAAAAAAAAGTTACACGGTGATAATATTCATATTCATATTATCCTATCTATTAAAAAAAGTTTGATGAACAGTATTTGAGGGGTATTTTTAGAATTTTCAGTCTGTTTATATTATTCACGCATACTTATCTTCGAGAAATGTTGGTCACTGGCGAGGGTTGTGGGGTTTGTCAGTGCATGATTTCGTCGAAGTTGGTTAATACGGGTTTTGAGGGTTTTGAGGGTTTTGGTTAATACGGGTTTGTCAGTGCATGAAAAAGGTTTTCATGAATAATCAAGATTTTGTTTTCTTCCATTCTAACCTCATAACTTTAACTATTTTTATTTTGGATAGAAAACTTTCTTTTAATTTATATTTTTGTTGTTTTCAACTTTTGTTTTAATGTTTATTAAATTTTATCGTTACATCACTATTTGTATTTGGTTTTTCGACACTCACTTTTACAACTGAGTAAGCTTTCAGGTTTACAACGGATTAACAGTATCTTTTACAAAGAAGTACGGTTTTTATGACATGATACACTTTTGGGTTTTACGATCGAGTGACGTTCACTTTTAGACTGGGCATGTTTTATGGTTTTATGGGATAACGAAGGTTGTTGCGACATGTTTTTTATTTGTGTTTTGATACTCAGGATTGTGTCATCATCGACGGCTCGGGTTCAAGGCTGTACTCAAATCAGATTTTTGTGTTTTTTTTTTGTTTTGAGTTATTTATGTTGTTTTGGGTTTTTTAAGAGTGTATGCATTACGGTAACCTTGGTTTGTAATCGGGTTTCTTGATGTCTTAGGGTCTATGTCGGAATGACCGCTGTTGCTACATGTTATGATGTCCGTGTTTTAATATTTGAGATCGTGGCGAATTTCTATCTCAACGCAACAGGAGAAATATCTAGTTTTAATTAATTAGAACATGCAAACGGTGATACACTTAAGAAAGGTCAATCGATTACAACATTATAATTAAATGACATATCATGTGTAATTTGTTAGGGTACTAAAGATGCATAAAAATTTACATAGTGTGAAAATAGTAATACTATAAAATCCTGACAATTTATTTTACTAAACTTAAACCTGTAGTCTACTATTAGATTAGAAGAAATCAAACTACAACAGTATTATTATCAAGTGAATAATATGTGTACACTTTATTATAGGGTAGGTTCCAACTTCCAAGTTACAAGAAATTTTCTTCTCAACTATTAAATTTTCATGAAATAAGAATCATTTTGTCATATATAAAATAACATTTAGTTTGTAAAAAAGTGTAAGAATTCAAACTACTGTTGAATATATAAAGAAGAGAACATCACATTGGCCATCCTGGAGCTTAATTTATGACCGAATTTAAAAACCAGATTAGTGACACTCACAAATTCTGCAAACACTGTGATTTTGGTCGTAAATCCGTCGCTATTTTACGATCGTTATTCTTATTAGTCAAGAGTTCGGTCGCAAATGCTTAATATATGTAGTAATATTACCCAAATGTATTACCCTTTTATGTTCCAACAAATAATAAGTATCATTATTTTCTTTACATTATTATATGATAATTTAAATGAGCTTTCACGTGAGAATCCAAGTTGCATGAATATTCATTAACAAATTGTAATTAGGATTTTTAAAAGAAAACCGTGATGATGGTGTCCCACGAATAATATTACTTCAAATGGATTGATTAAATAATACCCCCTTATAACTTTACAGATTAGATTCAAAGACTTCTAAAGACTATCCATAAGTATTTTATTGATGTTGCTCAAATTCTTGTGTATTACACACCAAAAAAAAGAGTATTAATAATAACCCTTAGTTATAAAACTATGTTACATCTAATGGATTGATACTTTTTTTAGTTCAAGAAAAGCCCTAGCGGATTATTTGAGTGTCCTAATCATGTTGATTGTAAATTGGTAAAAGATTAAAATAAATATTATTAAATAGTTAGATTACAACATATAAAAATCACAAGAAATCCTAAAAACTTAACTAAACCTATAGGCTCACACAATAAGCCCCATACTAATATAATCTACTGCTAATAACATATCTCAATACCTCCCCAATATAGTCGGAGCTGAAAGAAACACGAGAAGCTAAGGCAGAAACGTGAAAAACCAATAATCTTGAGAATATATGGAATCATAATATTCTATTGCAGTCATAGCGGAAGTAAACTGAACGCTAAGACTGGAAAAACAAAAAAAATAAAAACACTATATATAATAAAATAAACATACTTTGATCGACTTGTAAATGCAAACTTGTGCCAACAAATCCATGTTGTGCTTGATATTGTTATTTATATTTGGTTGATTTTGTTATCCATAGTTTGCTTGATTATGTCATCTAGAGAGTTGCATAGTAATGAATGTAGTCCTACTCGTCAAAAACAGATGGTTGTGGGGATAAATTTGATGTGCCATGGTTACTCGTTTGTACCGCACTGGCTCATGCTTCCTAAGAATGGTTAGTTGATAATCGGAGACCATAGTCATATGGCAATGTGTCAAGGCTAGCAGGTGGCAATCTCTTGGATCTGTATGTAGATTAAGACATGAGATTTGTAGATGTAAAAAAAATTGTAAGCCTGTTGATCGTAGTCAGGCGGCGGTGTCTTGAATATAATTTGTAGATTAAGAGATCTAAAAAGAATGCCACTTTGAGATTAGTTGTCCTAGACCGTGAAACAAGGCCAATGATTGGATCCAAGGGATCGTAGAACTAAAAATAAGAAAGCAAGACTAGTGATTATGGTCAGGCAACAGTCTCTTGGATCCATAGATCTAAAAAGATAAAAAAAATCTAATCAAACTGTAGTTTGAGACCAATGGTCGTGGACCGTGATCCTTGGTGTGACTAAACAGCAACAAATAAGAGAAAGAAAGGAAGTGACTTTGTAATTTAGAGTTCTAATTCAGGAACAAAACCAAGAAAATAACAACGAACGAGCCAAGAGAATGGATATTATGTTTAAGTCTTTAACTGGTAATAAAACTTTATTCACTGAAAACTTGAATATAAAGATGAAACAAAACAAAAAACAAAGTTGCGACAGGGTGGCGGCAACAACAATGGCAACACACCGCCCTGTCTAGAGTTTCAACTTGGTGCACCGGCTAGGGTTTTATTTATATGTGTTGTGCGGGGAAGACAGAAAACAAAACTTTAAAACTTGAATACCATGTAAGATTGTAAAAGATTAAAATGACTAATATAAAATAGTTATGTTACAATATTTAGAGATTACAAGTAACCTTAGAATCTAAATTGGACTTATAGGTTCACACAATAAACCATATACTAATAAACCATAATACTAATAACATATTCCAATACTTATGATTATTAATTATATTCCACCCTTGATTAATACAAAGATGACCAACTTGCTTAACATATATTGATTGTTTAACTAACAAAACAGCTACATAATAAAATTAATAAACACTTGCTTAGTTAATCAATTTAATTATACGATTAACAAAACCCCAAATGGATCACCAACTTGCATACTTCACTTTATAGGTTCATGCATTTTGATAAAATCGCGCTATCATCTCTCTCTGTCATGCCTAATACTGCTATCCTCTAAAAAACAATCATGCATTTTGATAAAATCACGCTATCATCTCTCTCTATCATGCCTAATACTGCTATCCTCTAAAAAACAATATTGGGTGGTTTAACTTTTAAGATACGTATATGTAGCGACAAACTTGTACAATATATACCTTCAAAAATATATATTTTACTTAGAAAGGATATATTCGATGTTTGACTTAGCTTCAATTTTGTGATGAGGATAGGAGGAATCGGAATCATGCTTCGTGAGCTGATGCATAAAAATTATTATTATAGTAACGAAATATGTAACCTTGACTCGCTTATCCCTTTATATTGTCGTATAAACCAACTCTTATTGATATTGAAAGACATGTGATGCGTGATATTTTTTTGAGTACGAAAGCTTTATTTTGGTTGTATTTAGTCGAATTTCTTTTCAGTTGTGGTAATTTGAGACAAAATCTCTGTTTTATTTGAAGTGGTAAAACAATACAACTTTTTTGAAGCATCAAGACAAGTCTAATAAAAACTCAAAATTTATTTTGCTTCTTGGTTTTTTTCTTTTTATCAGACATGCATTCGCTATCCAAAATTGAGTATTTTTGGACGTACTTATTAATTGGCCTGTGACACCCTCGTCCCAAAAATTCATAGGAGGGAAGGTGGTTTGCGGCTTTACCAACGACAAGGCGTGTGGTTCGAACTACCATGTCTGCGCCAACAACATGTTATGCTCAAACCCTAATCTGGGCTCCTGATCCTAAATGTGGACTAGTCATCCAATGTGTTTACCTGGTATAAGGATCAAACTTGAGTCTCCATTGAAGAATCTAGGGTCGTATCACCAGGCCACATTGTTGTTATAGATTTGCTATCAAAAAGATAAATTTTATTCAATGCGTATTAGCAATAGAAGTAACCCACACTTGACTCATATAAAGAGAAAGGTAATATATGTGATGGGGTACCGCCCCAAATACAACACAAGTCATTATTAAAAAGGTTAAATGTGGTAATATAACACGATTACACTGAGCAACGGAAACTAGGTGGAACATGACAACCTCAGTCGCGGCTCAAGTGGGTGTACCTTAGCTGCAGGTCATCATTCAACACTTACCCGCACTAAAAAAACACCCTCAAAAGAATTATATATATATTAAAACACAACATGAATGCTACATTAATAATTTAAGATTTTATAGTTAAACCATCAAAGTTAAATAGCCATATATGTTTCTACCAAACAGGTTTACATAAGGTTAAATGAAAGCGTCTTAAGAACTCTTTCGGTAGTGATCTATTTTAACAAACTTGGGTAACACAAGAAGTCGGCATAATAGAAGATAGAAGCAATTGCTTAGTTTTTTTTAAAATGAGTGGAGAAGAACATAAAGGTCTTTAACTACCTCCATGAACTACCTATACTCCTACAACTTGCCTTTTTAAAGCAACTGCATGGCTGGCTTAGGGTCTTTCATCTTATCCTTCCTTATTTCCTTCTCCACTTCCCTAAGCCAGTCCAGTTTAATAATCCCGAACTTCTTCTCCTCCTTTCTTCCTAATAAACTTACGTAGATAGATTAGTTCACGGATTACGAGAACAGACATTTAGCACAAGAGTGGACGTGTTGTGCATTCGCTTAACTTCGTATGGATTTATTTACTTTGATAATTTTCATTCATGAATGTTGTAGGAATAACTTAATATGCGGTTGTGCATATCCTTTTTCACGATGGCCTGATATAAATTTGGTTAAAAATGGAGTTGTATCCGAAATTGGGTTATTTTTTGGTATCGTAAGTTGTACGAGTATCGTTGGCGTATTGATGTCGTGACAAACAAGACCGATACCGACCGACTAACATCATTACCAGCATGACAACTATTTGTTTAGTTTTGGGGTTTTGTCTTTTAGTTATTGGATATTTTTCAATTATTTATTGTCGCTAATTTGTACGCTTCTATTTATGTATTTTAATTCTACGCAAAGCACGAGTTTTATTTCCTAGTTATTAATATGCCATAATGAAATAAGTTTGCATTACCACAAGCTATGAAAAGTGGGACCTAGGCTGTGTTTGACACAAGGGAAGACCCTTAGCCTTGACTAACGTAAGAGGAGGACCCCAGTCATGACTTGACATAAAGGAAGTAGTTTGGAGTTCCATACTTAGAAACTTTAGGGAATCAAGCACAACGGAAAGAAGATCCTTAACAGAGAATGGGGTTCTTATTGATCAATGGAGAATATAATCAAGCCACTTAATGACAAAGTGCGAAAGTCAAGCTCTATGATAAAGACACATGAAGAAACACAGTGAGAGGAAATAGAGAACATAAGTCAACTATTGAAATGATAAATATTTATGTTATGTATGAAACTCTTACCAAAATGATATGATGTTCTCTGTTCAAGAATGATGAACCTTAGATGCTTGACTATAGAATGCTCGAAATAGAACTAGCCCCTAAACTCTCAGGATCACTAACCGCTCTAAATACATCCTCCATATAATCACTCTCTCACTCTAAACTTTCTAAATAGTTTAGCTCAACCTCTCATACTCATAGTCTTTATTCTTACTTTTATAAATATGGCTCATATTTCATACATCTCAAACACATATTGACTAGAGCATCAGAGTGCCCTCGAAGTTCAAGCTCCGGGTCGCTCTAACAAGTTTTAAGTGGTTGCAACTCACATGCTTAGCAAAGGAGAAAAGATTTTTTATCACCCATGAGAAGAATCTGAACCTGATGAGCCACTCACTTGCCTTGCTTTTTTTTCAACTCGCTTCTAGGTGAGGAATTTAAAGTAATATACGCAAGTGTGGAATAAGAGGTTTCTAGTACACAAGATTAATTGTTGCTCATTTTTAGATTTAGTGTTTAGAATAAATACTTATGTAACTTGTAAGTAACGATAGGTCTTAGCTTATGCGCTATCACATTGTAGTGAGATGGATTGTGCTTATTGATGATCATGGGACAAAATTTCATGTGCATTGTTGACAAAATTTTAGAGTTATATTGACTTCATTAAACTTTTAAGAGATGTTTGGCAAGACGCAAATTCATGATTACTAATCAAAAGACATGTTTAATCTAGTAATGTTGATGTCTTGTTAGGAATATTGTATCAGTTGACCCTCATTGGTGAATGATGTTCGTACGATCAAGTTCTTGACTTTATGTCGAGAGTAGAATTGTGGGACTAGCTACCAATAGGTTGGCCAGACGTTTTGACTTAATACGCATAACCATCTAAAGCAACCAACATACATTCGCAGGGATTCGGACCTTGTCACCATTACATCAAACATATCATTGGTGTTCGTACATTCTTTTATAGTAATTTAAGAACGTACCTCAATAAGTTAGGAATCTCTATTAACAACAAATAAAACATTAACAACCTACTACACTGTAATATACTATATTTTGTCCTAGCAGAGGATGCAAGTAGTTTAAAAGACCATAAATGATCAACTCACTAGGGGTTTATACACCTTGTAAAACACATTGTAAATTGTTTTGTTTATATCTTTCCAGACACTTGTTTTCCTCTTCTATGAAAACATTCAATACATTCAAGCACTCTTGTATTACCAAGGTTGCATTAAGTTGTTAACCTCAATCATTAAATTTATAACATCGTTTGGGCGTTCTTAACTTACCATATGACAAGGATGCTTATAGTATTGCTAGTGCTTGGAAAGGTTTTACCCTTAGAAAGGTGGTCTTAATAGTGTGTTGCTAAAAGGATAAAATGATAGAATCTAATTGTGTAATAAGTATGTCGGGTTATGATGGGAAATATATGGTATATTGTTTAGGGTTATTTTGACAACCATGAAGAACCATTATATCCTCAAAAATTGTAGAATACTTGAAACAAATCTTAGATAATCTGAAAGTCGTGAAGACCACTTTCAGATCAAAATTATTCGTTTGTTCACCCGAATAAATCAATCGGATATAACTCAAACGAGATCAAAAATTAGTATGTTTTGTTGTGTGATTTTCGTGAACCAAAAGAATAATTCGAGAGAATGACCAAAATTGATGATCCAATTCGATTTCAGGGAGAGTCGGGAAAAACTTCCGTTTGGCAATTTTATTTTGAATTTAAATAACAAGTAAAAATACGCATTTTTTCACTTGAATTTCACATGTGAAATTTTGGAAAATAGATTCGAAATGCACTACTTAATAAAGGCATTTTTACCAAAATAAAAAATTTCCCAAGCTGACGCGGCGGGAGTTTGATCGTTTTCCCGAGCTATGCGACGTGAGTTTGATCCGTTACCTTCTCTGTTCGTCGAAACCATAAAAATAAATACCGACCCCTGCTTAATATAACATCAATACCAACAACGAAGGTTTCCACCCATGGTCGCTTCGGTTCATCATGAAATTAATGCTTAAAAGATAATGTAACTAAAACGCTTAACCATAATGGTATATAATTATATAAAACCAAATGTTATTTTATGTTTTATTGTAAAATTGGAGGAACAAAAACAAAGTTCACCAACAAATAGATGCCAAAAACCAACAAAAAGAAAGAAAGAGGGAAAAAACCTATATTACCAAAAATTAAAACCAAAATCAAAATCAAAATTGAAATGTAAGGATTATTTGTAAATTCTTTAACTTTGGTAGCAAATGTAAAAACCCAAATACTTCATTGAAGCACATGAGTCGCTATTTAATATATGGGTGATGTTATTTTACAAAATTTATTTTTGCTATAAAGTGTGAGAAGACATAATAAAGCTAAAAAATCAAAAATATATATATCACAATCTAAATCGAATTTCAAAAAAGTACTTTAGAGTCTCTATTCCTCTCGCCGTCATCTTTCAGAAAAAAAAATAAATAAATAAAATTTCATTGTGTCTTTTTATGACACAATGACGTCATTGTGTCATAAAAATGACACAATGACGGTATTGTGCCTTTCATAATGACACAATGATGTCATTGTGCCTTTCATAATGACACAATAACGTCATTGTGTCATTATGGAAGAGACAATAAAAAACGTTAATTTTTTTATTTTTTTAATTTTTCATTTATTTTTTTCTTAATGAGAACGGCTAAAGGAACAAAAGCTTGGAATTACTTTTTTGAAATTCAATTTAGATCTTGAGATATAATGTTTTTGTGACTTTTTTTAAATCATTGTGTCTTCTCACACTTTGTAACAAAAAAACACTTTGTAGCAAAAAAAACACTTTGTATTTGAACCTTTTTCTTAATATATATAATAATGTTACACTACTTAATCACCGAGATCTAATGTGTTAAAGCAAACAATTACATACCTAATTAATTAATGGGGCGGTAGATGAGGCCATGGTTAGGGTGAATAACGCTATTATGCAAGTTATATTCCATAAATCGTAAGTGACTAGTAACAATTTACTCATCATCTCCTTTTAGCTCCATCTATTTATCTAAATCTAGCTTTTGTATAATCATACAAACAAATACATCATAATCCTCTAACCTACTATAGTATAGTGATGCACATCATTGGCAAATTTAATAATTGGAGAGACTCTATTAATGTCTCTAGATCTTTGTTAGTAACAAATATTATGTAAAAACTTGTTTAACAAAGGCGACTCACGTCTAAGATTTGATGCATCTCTTCCTTTTGGATATGCATTAAATTTAGCAAAACAAAATATGGTTAATTTTTACTTAAGTAAATGAAACTTTATGTTATGAGCTCGAATATATATCACACATTTATCTCATATATGTTTAAAATGTTTAAAATTTTATATAATATAGTATGATTAATATGTTATATTATGATTAATATGTTATATTATGTTGCAGTGTGCACTTCTACATTTTGATCATTTAACATAAATACTAACATCCTCCTCTCATAGTTCAATTTCACACGATACATCAAAAAGTTTTAGGCTATATATCCTTTTTTTTAATTGTCAAATTGTGGTTTCTAAGAAAAACTATTAATTTATTTATTAATTTATATAAAGTTTACGCTATAAAGGTAACGAAGATCTTTTTTTTTTTGGAAGGTTGTGTTTCAACGGTCGCGACCCTAAGTCGCCCTACAAACCACGCGAGTTCGAGTCCCCCGATCCCCACTGGGCATGGGTGTGCCCGTAGGACTTACCGTGATCCGAGAGTGTGGGTAGACCCACACGGCTAGACCCGACTCGATACCCCGGGCGGGAACCCCACAGAATGTGGGTAAACCCTCCCCCCTCAGGATAGAACCCGCGACCTTACGGTCACTTGTCCTTATCCCTCATCGAGGTGGGTAACGAAGATCTAGGCCGGTCTATGCAATTTTGTGCTTTATTATTTTACATACAGATTAATTGCTATGATTAAGGACGGTTCATTGGATCTACCATCTACTATATTATATAAAAACTACAATTTGCAATTCTTTAAGTGGACTAATATATTCTAATCAAGTCTTAAAGATTCTTTGTAAATATTATCATATCCAGAAGCAAAATATTAATATTAATCCTTTAATTAATATCATTTTAGGCTGGATTAATGAAGAGATTCTTTGGTTTGAATGTATTATTCTTTATTGTTCTTCTTCATTCATTCTTCAAGTTTATACAAACATATTTTTAATGTGCATTGTTATTAAAGCTATGGCCATGAGTCAAGACCCAAACTTCGTTTTTGTTATGGACGGGAAGAATTACAACACGAACGTAAAGAAGCTGAATTACTTATAAACCATTCGAGATTGCATCGTTAAGCTTAAATGAGTTGTGTTCAAATCTAAACGAAACTTATTTAATAAATGAGACCGAGCTCGTGTTTCATTCATCAAGCTGATTAGACTAATAGGCCGGCCTACTCTACTTCTCTAATTACAATATAATTTATATTTACATAGATTTATATAAAAGTAGGGCAATGATGAAACGTTAACCATCTATTATTACAATAACCATGTTAACTTTTGAATGTCAATCAAAATCACATTTTTTCATTGGAATAACATCATTACACATATACAAAAATATGTTGTTTTTATGATATGTGTAAATTCATAACCGTAAAAAAGTTACGACTAGTGTACGTTACACTTACATCCGTAAATATTTACCAGTGTAAGTTACACCAGTTGTAATTTTTTTACACGTGTGAATTTACACATACATAAATGAACATAACCTTGTACATGTATAATAATGTTAATCTAATAAAAAAATAATGATTTTGATTGATCTTTAAAAGTTAACACAATTATCGCAATAACAGAGAGTTAACATTTGATCATTACCCTTTATAAAAAATTTTGTATAAAATACATAAAAATAACTACATAATTGGTAAATAAAAAGGACTTATTAACTTTTAAAAAATTAATAAGTTAATAAGTATGTTTGAGAAAAATATAAAAAGTTGATTTTAAAGGGTTAATAAGTTAATTTTGAGAAGTTAATAAGAGTAACTTTTAAAAAGTAATTTTTTAAAAATTACTTTTTGATAAAAATAAAGGATCTCAATGGGTTAAAACGGATTTAAGTTCATAATATGAAAAGTTTATGGTAAATAATATAGAGTTTGCCAATGATCTCTTAGCCTAGTGGTTAAGGGGGAGGTGAGAGGCTTTGCCACTCTTGGAGGTCCACGGTTCAAACCTTGGCATGGGTGAATATTACTAACTTGATGATACTAACAACTAACAACTAATCAGCCGTTGAAAAAAATAATAATAATAAGAGTAAATTATCGTTTGCATCCTTGAGGTTTGGTAATTTTAACCATTTGCATCCCTACAGTTTAAAAATCCTCATATACACCCTAATGTTTCATTTTTGTTCCCATTTGAATCCAAAACACTAACAACCTTAACTTATTATGTTAACTTTTTATAAAATGACAAAAATGCCCTTAAATCAACCACTACACAATATAAAAACCCCTAACCCACTACCCCTTTTTTCTCTCTCGCTGTAGTCAACAACCACTGCTACCTCCACTGACTCCTCCCGTTGTTGCCACCACCTCCATCACCACCACCTCCACAAATGTCTGGATTTGGGGATGTGGGCGCCGCCGTGTGTGTTAAGGTCCCAACAACATTCGCCCGAATCGTCTCCACTTTATGCGATTCACACCAGTCAACATTGGGTCTTCCGGTGACTCCGGCTGCATTGAACACATGGGTCGGGTTAACGGCGTCAATGTCGGCGATCAAGCTGTTGCGTGACTCGAGCCGACTGGAGCCGTAGGCGAAATGAATGGCTTGAGATTGACAGATTTGGCCCAATAAGCCGCCGATCCAGCCGGTTTTGCCGTAGATCAAGAAGTTGTACGGCTTCGCGGATGATTGGGAACCCATGGTGGATTGAGATTTCAGGGTGGTGGTGGGATTTAAGATGATGTATGTTTGGAATGTGATTTTATGAAGATTTTTTGGGGTGCGAAGTCGGTGGAAGAAACAGGCGCCAGTGAAAAAGATGAAATTGATGTCTGGATTTGGGGATTTTGGGTGTGGGTGAATGTTGACCACATGTTTGATTTAAGGGCATTTTTGGATGTCTGGATTTGGGGATGTGGGCGTCGTCGTGTGCGGCGGTGGTGATGGAGGTGGTGGCGACGGCGGGAGGAGTCAGTGGAGGTAGCGGTGGTTGTTGACTCCAGCGAGAGAGAAAAAAAGGGGTAGTGGGTTAAGGGTTTTTATATTGTGTAGTGGTTGATTTAAGAGCATTTTTGTCATTTTATAAAAAGTTAACAGAATAAGTTAACGGTGTTAGTGTTTTGGATTCAAATGGGAACAAAAATAAAACATTAGGGTGTATATAAGGATTTTTAAACTGTAGGGATGCAAATGATCAAAATCACTAAACCTTAAAGATACAAATGTTAATTTACTCTAATAATAATATGGAGTTTACTTAGGTGTTAGATTGTTTGGTTCATTGCATAAGTAGCTTCCCTTGGTTATATAAACCCACCCACCGGCCCACACCCGACAATAACATACGCACTCTTCAACCGTCCCCCAATTTCTCCCCTTTTTGCCCTAAATTCATTAGGGTTTTCTCATGATCTCTCAACGATTCTCATGCATTCATCGCTCAAACACCTGTTAATAATCTTACTCTCGTTGGAATTGTTGGTGATTTTGCTCCTTTTTGCCCTCGATCGAGGGTTTCTTCGCTTTTTTCCGATTCGATTTTCGAGTGTTCTCCTTCAATCTTACTCATGCAGAAGCTCGTCAGTTACAGTGGTGAGGATCTGGATCTCTTGTTAGTTTTTATTTCTGTTATTTCGTTTGCAGTTTGATTATATATATGTTGGACTGTTTGCTTTTAGTCGAGCTTGATTCTTTTGTTTCGTGAGTAATTATACGGTTTCTGATTTTTGGAAGTTGATTTCTGTTTGTGACCCTAGTCGATCAAGATATTATTTTGTGATTGAGCTTGTTATATACCTTGAATCTTTCTATAAATGAATTGATGAAATCATAAAATAATTCTATCAAGATAATCTAGGGTTAGAGTTTTGAAGTATTAGATCATGTTTTTAACTGCCTGAAGAATTGTTAGGATTGCTTTGTATTGTGTTTATCTGTAATTTTAAGATGAATTTATTGCTAACTTTTGTATATGATTAATTGACAGGGGAGGGTGATTTCTCTCTTGGGAAATCAATGTTCCAAAGCCCGATCGAATCGGGTATTTTCTCATCTCTTGGACATCATACGGAGGTGTATTCTTTGCCTTGCAAGAGATCTAGAATCAATGCACCATTTGTATTCAATGGGGAAGTCTATAAGAAACAGAGAACCACCATTGAAGTGCTTCCTGATGAATGCTTGTTCGAGATTTTCAGGCGGCTTGATGGAAACCAAGAAAGAAGCTCATGTGCTTCTGTTTCAAAGCGCTGGCTTATGCTTTTAAGCACAATTTGCAAGGATGAGATTAGTCAAACTTCAGAGCAGAAGTCAGCTACTAAAAGTCTCGACAACTCGAACGGGCACCTCTCAAGATCCCTTGAAGGAAATAAAGCTACAGATACCAGACTTGCAGCAATTGCAGTTGGAACTGCTAGTCGTGGTGGGCTTGGGAAACTTTCAATTCGTGGAAGTAATGTCACCCGTGTTGTCACAGACTTCGGGCTCAAAGCTATCGCTCGTGGGTGCCCATCTCTAACTAGTCTTTCTCTATGGAATCTATCATCTATTTCTGATGAAGGACTCACTGAAATTGCTAACGAGTGTCATCAGTTGGAAAAACTTGATCTTTGTAAACTATCTGGAATCTCCAACAAATCTTTGGTAGCCATCGCAAATAACTGCCCGAACCTCACTGAACTTTCAATAGAGTCGTGCTCAAACATTGGGGATGAAGGCCTTCAAGCGATCGCTCAAAGCTGTCCTAACTTGAGGTCGGTATCTTTAAAGAACTGCCCCGTACTTGGAGATCAAGGAATTGCAAGTTTATTATCGTCAACAAGCTGTTCGTTAACAAAACTTAAGCTGCACACATTGAATGTTGGTGATATGGCACTTGCTGTTATTGGGCACTATGGGATTGCCATCACTGACTTAGCTTTGACCAGTCTTTGCAAGGCAACGGAGAAGGGGTTCTGGGTTATGGGCCATGGTCAAGGGTTGCAGAAGCTGAGATCATTTACAGTTACAGCATGTTTTGGGCTGACCGATATCGGAGTTGAAGCAGTTGGCAAAGGTTGCCCGAATCTGAAGCAGCTTTCCCTTCATAAATGTGCTTTCTTATCCGATAATGGATTATATTTGTTTGCTAAATCGGCAGTTTCACTCGAGAGTCTGATTTTAGAAGAATGCCACAGGGTCACACAATGTGGTATCTTTTCTATGCTCATAAACCGTGACACTAAATTGAAAAGTCTTGCTTTAAAAAACTGTCTCGGGTATAAGGATTTGACTTCCAAAATCCCATTATCTCGCTGCAATACCCTCAAGACTTTAAACGTTCATAACTGCCCGGGATTCGGGAACAGTAGTTTGATGTTGTTTGGGCAGCTTTGTCCCAAGCTTCAACATGTCGAACTAACCGGGCTGCACAGAATTACAGACGGCGGGTTTGCTCCACTCATTAGGTGCTGTGAAGCCGGTCTAGTTAGAGTCGACATTAGCGGATGCATCAATCTAACAGATAGTGTGGTTTGTGAAATGTCAAAAGTGCATGGTGGGACCCTTGAGGTTCTTAATCTTAGCGGTTGCAGATCCGTTACGGATGCAAGCATGGCTGCCATTGCATCCGACTGCTTATTGCTTAATGAACTCGATGCGTCTGAATGCAGAATCACTGATTTCGGAATTTCAGCATTGGCCCATGCAGTCCAGCTGAATCTTAATGTTCTTTCGATATCGGGCTGTCGTCTAGTATCAGACAAGAGCTTACCGCTTTTGTTGAAAATAAGCGAGTCACTTGTCGGTTTGAACATCCAGCATTGTCACGGGATCAGCAGTTCCTCTGTCAGTCTTCTAGCCGACCACCTCTTGAATTGTGACATCCTTTCCTAAAGTGGATCTCAGATCAAGTATCTGAATCCCATATTAATATGTTTGAGTAGTGGGTCGAGTTTTTTATAGGTTCATTAACAGGTGTCTCTACAGTCTGAAAGTCGGTTCTAGTTTTTCCGGGGGGATTTGGCTTATACCTCTATTTTTTGCAGTTAATTAGTAACTGATTTTAACTGCTGCAAGATTTTTTTGCCATATATCCTTGTGAATCCTGACAACTTGCTTTGGTTCTTGGAGACGCTTTTGCAATGTTCCTAGTTGTGTTTTAGCTTCTCGTGAAGCTTTTATTAGCGCGTATGTTTGTCGACTCATTTGTATGTCTTATCTTGTGTCATGTTTCGTGTCATTGTAGTCCTGTTTTCGTGTCAGGTTGGGTTGATTTTTATTACTTGAAGCAAGTGTCTTATGATCGTAATCCTCAGGTTTTAAATCGGTGCCGATTCAGGACAGTGGTGCCTTGTTTTTATATGGGATTTGAGCATGGCAGCTAGTCTGTGATGACCACCCAGTTGAGTGTTGATTTTTTCCTTCACTTTTCCAAGGCTTCATTTGTTTCTAACCTGATGATTTGTAATTGGAATCAATATATGCTACAATTTGTGATTTATGTATGCTATGTCTATGTGATATGTAAGAAATAAATCTGTTTGTTTTGTACCTACTTTTATTTTGTTCTTGTTGTTTTAGTGCCATCTTCCCTTTAGGGATTCAATGGACCATGTATTGGACTGGTATTGATAATTTGAGTTCCTATTCTCGTCATAAAATTGAGTTATCTTGTACTTGCACTTTAATACCCATCAGGCTAACGGGTATATATGTCGGTAGTCTTATGTGACGTATTGTTCAAAGATAGTATATGCTTGGTTTGTGCTGAAGTTCTTTGGTTGGCTAGCTAGTCCGGTGGTTCACCACGGACGGCCTTAACGAATTGGAAAGTGTAGGTGTCTAGGCGTGTTTACACATCTAACAAACCATTGGTCGGGAGATGTGACCACTTTGCTGATGAGTCCATGGTGGGACAAAACGAGAGACCTTAATCATAAGCGGATTGACCGGCTCAAGTTTGAGGATGTTTCCCTCTTAGGATTCTCAAGATGTAAGTTGAAGTTAACTAGCCTGTTTTTTGTGCTGAAACACTTTGATTAATTAGCTAGTTCGAGTACTTACCAGGGATGGTCTCACCAATGTGAAAAGTGTGTGCTTAGATATGTTTACACATCAACTGCACCACTAGTATGAAGCTATGGAAGCTCCCTATGAGTCCATATCATTTCGAAACGAATGACCCTAATCATAAGCGAAAGATGGCCCCATGACATTTAGCTCGCTTAAGCTCAAGTTCAAGTCGTGAATATTTTTCAAGCTCGAATTCACCTTGAACTTGACTTGTTTATTATTTATTGATTTAAATTTAAATATTGTATACTTATAATTATGTTTATACATACTTATAATTAATTTTTCATATATAAATATAGTGTTTAATTAGTTCTATTATGATTTTATAAATAATAACTAGTATCATGTAAATATATAATTAATACATTAAGTAGAGACTAATATGCTCCTTTAGGCAAACCAGCCTAGTCAAACTTAACATGTGAAGCTCTAGTGTCCGGATTCGTTCATTAAGTGAACCCCATTATAAACTTGAGCATGGCCTCACTTAAATACGGCTCAATATAAACTCAAATTCACCCAAATAAAGAAAATATATATTTTACAAAACCTGCCTAAAAAAAATTTAAAAATAGGACAAACTGCATTGAAGATACAAATGAAGCCTCAAAAAGACAGAAATTTAACATCTCATTAAAGAGTCTTGACAACCAACAAAACACTAGGTGTTTGTCAAATTAACATCTGAAACAGACTTCCCACCAGTTTCTTGATAATTAGTAAAACTAAACCGCATGCGATTACAGTTCAGGAATCAAAGGAGAATGAAACTTAACATCCAACGCTCGAATAAGGGCAAAATGGTCATACCACCATTCTCGAAAAAAGCAGGACAAAAACACTTACCGAAGTTCACATTCAGTGCAGTTGACTATGAACAACAATAACACAAGATTTAAACAAAACCCTTTAACTTGCAACACAACTCCCATCTCCAGCTTTCACCCAACGCCCTTGTTTATATACTTATGATGCAAGAAAGACAACTGACAACTCAACATTCTCATCGTTTCAATTGGCGTTTACCTCAACAGAATGTGTATCTGCAGCCTCGACATGTGATGAATCTTTAACTGGTTCAGGCTCGTTTGTTTTGTTGGATGATACTGTAGTTTCACTAGGAGGGGCGTCTTTATCTTTGGAGTCTGAGGGCAATTTGACCTTTTCAGAAGGAAGTTTTGGAAGAGATTTTCTTAAGGGTTTTCTTGTACGAACAGGGGAAAGATCTTTAGCGACGGATTTATTGTTTAGCGACTTCTTTGCATCCAAGCTTAATCGCGGTTGAAAAGTAGTACCACCATTTGCTTCTGTCTCTGCTGCTGGTGAATCCTTTTTCCTTCCAAGTTTTGGAGATTTGGGTCGTGTGGTCGGTATCTACATCAATAAGAATCAAGCAGTATCAGTTTTGAAAATAAATGTAGTTTGTTTGACTTTTTAAAATTGTTAAACTTACCTTCTTTAACTCTGGTTTGGGAGGCGTTTCATGGTAAAAGCTCGGCATAGGTGTTGCTTTGAACATAAGGCTCTTTCGTAACATTTTAATCTCAGCTTCTTGATGTTCCTAGTACAAGAAAGTATACAACTTCTTGTTACAATCTATCACAATGAGGTATATGACCTTTAAACGTGTAGCAAAAACTTAAATTTACCTTGGTTTTTGCTTGAAGTGTGTTCTTTTCCTCTTCTTGTGCATGGATCTTCTCCTCGAGCTTTGAATAGAACTGACAAGAACAAAATAAAGAGATTCAAGTTTTTAGGGAATCATGTTTATATGACCCACAAAGTCAAAGTCAATTTCCCAACCTCTTTACGTTTTCAGCTCTTTCGTTGCACCTAAAACTAAAACTATAGGCCGGCAGGGTACCATGTCTTTGTGGCTTTTCATCTCCTGTTGTGGAGCTTCTATTCAAGAATATTAAGGACAGACTGAGTATCTTAAAGTCCTACTTTGACTTTAAATTATCAAACAAAGGGAAATTGATTTTGAATATATTTTAGAGATTACACAACAAATTGGTAACAGGATCAAAGCATAACTAAGCATGATACTTCTGAGAGCCAAAGTTAACGAATAAGTTAATGATTCTAGTTTCGATAAGTGCAAGTTTGACATTCAAAGTCAGAGCACGACAGCTAGCAGATAGCAAAAGAAAGTAGATAGATTCTTATAGCTTGGTGAGATAAATTTGGTAGCCACATTGAATCTTGTGGATATCGATTCAGGCCCCAATTAAACACACACACAAACTCTCACGTATGTATTTGAAAGTAAATTGCAGAAGACAAAAACTTATAAACAAGCTCACTTCTTCATTCATATTAAATACTGCAGAAGACAAAAACTTATAAACAAGCTCACTTCTTCATTCATATTAAATGGGCTATATGTAGCCTTACAAAAGAGAACGTGGGAACATGATAATAGCAACAAAATACTATAGAAAACTGCCTACTTAGTCATATTTCCACTAAACAACCGGTAGACCAACTCTTCTACCCAACATGTACTAAGACTTCTTCATCAACTTAGCCCACATCTTCCTAAGAACCCGGTCAAAATAAACTATCATTTGACCACAACTTTAATTCTAATAAACCAGAAAACAAACATGTAAATAGTTAGTTTATTAGTTTGTTTGTTTGTTTGTTTGTTTTATTAAATACTTTTCTACTTGGCCCGTAACTTTGACCCATCAAGATTTATCCAACAGTGGATGTTTGATGTATTACAACTGTACCCATATATTAGGTTTGACCTCAAAAGTCAAATATATCAAATAAGCATGGATAAGAGCTAAGCGGAAAAGGATACTCAGGAGAATGTGCCCTTCCTTCTATTGTACTCCCAGGAACTTTTTTCACTGACTTCACTTTAGTCCTCTCCCTGAAGTAAAGATCACAAATTTTGAAAAATCCATTTGGTGAAATAAAACTAAAGCAAAGATCATATAGAGGTCTCGCCACTAAGAATCGACATAAAAAAGAAACAAAAAGCGGTGTTTGAATTTATGTTAAAAGTGATTGTCTGATACTTATGACCTGTGGTACCAGTAACTTCTTTATAATGTTTATACTACATAAACGGAACTATTTAAGGTTCAAATAATCAGTTTCATCCTGGTTGCAAGTTGCAACAAAACTAATTGTAAGACTAAAATAAAGTTGATTAAACACCCCTTTTTTAACCTGATTTGAGAGACTTATCTATGGTTCTATCTCACAAGAAATGTATCTTTTTTCTCTAAAAAAATTCCCGTTTTATCACAACTGGTTCAAAAATGATCGCAACTTGTCAAACAACTATCTTATTATTATGACTGATTATCTGATCATGATTATTCAAAATCACTTTTGAAACACATATCCTAGACTAGGGGCCTAGTGTTTTCATAGGACAAAGAGCAACGTACTTGACACCTTCTTTTGCAGTAGACGTTTGAGAATCTGGCTTTCCAGGCTGCCAAGGAAAACAAATAACCAAAGACCCCATAATTTATTATGCAAGATTTATATTGCATATACATATACAGTGGAAGATTGAAATAACAACCACAAAAAAAGTTTGAGAACTATGAGAACTTCAAAAATCCGTCATTCGTGTTAATTTACATGTGACTATCTATTGATGGAGGTTCATGCGAGAACCATAAAAAAGTTGAAAAACATAAAATATACCTTTTAACTTGCATGTTATTTGTGTATTCACATGTTAATAGTCCACGATGTTCACATGTGAACATATTGAAGCAATTGTAAATTTACACATAATTATGCAGTTGTTAACTTCTTTATGGTTTTCTTTTGACCCCCAACAATATTCACAATGAATCAACTTAATCACATGTGAATTAATATGCATATTCGAAGTTATCACGGTTCTGAACTGTTTGTGGTTCTCATTTGAACCTCCTGCATGCACACACACATACAAAGAGAGAGAGAGATTTAGGAAACTTGTCGTTTTCAAGAGCCCTACGTAATAAAAGTGCTTTACTATAAAGAGCAAATGTACCTTAGTAAGATGAGCCTTAACTGGAACTGTACTCTTCTTCCCAGTTTGAACTGCTCCACTTTTAAGCGAGTTAGTTTTCTTTGCATTATTTCCATCTATTTTGTTTTTGGTATCATTTTTACGGTCCAAACTGTTTCCCGTGTCAGTTTCACATTTCAGTTGAGCTGATGAATCCTCAGTAACTTTCACTTGAAGTTCCTGATAATAACAAAATGATATGTACTCTTTTAATATCATAAAAAAGGGTCAATTTCTAGCCAAAAAACTATCATAGTTAACAGAAGTTAACAAACATTTGTTATAAGGTTGACTAAGACATCAAATTTTCGCCAATTCTTTTCTTATATTCGTTAACAAGAAAATCAAGATGGATGTATTTGTCGAATTGACTAAGTAAAGTTATTTTACATACAATCTGCATTTTCAGATTAATTGATTTTAGTACCTTAAAACCATCAAGATCGTTGATTTCTTCAACTTGTTCTTGTTCAGCAAAGGATTCATTAAAACTCCCATTTCCCTCTTTAGTTTCACAATTATAATCAGGAATCCGGGCTATTATTTCCACGGAGTCATCTTCCTCACTATGGTCGGAAAACTGTTGTTGAACATCATCATTTGCAGTCCCATTTCCAGAAACAACCATCTTATCATCAACCTCCGCCATAGCTACCAAATACAAAACTCCAGTTGCACTAATAATAACATAAGATAAACAGGAAAGACAGCTTATTTACAATATCTCATTCGATAATTCTTTTGCGCAGGTATCAACATTTGAAAATCAAAGCTGTATTATGCATATGCTCTACTTCAACACAATGTGAGTTGGCAATGGCCCTTCAATTTAACTAATTTTTATATGGAGATATTATACAAACAGCTGATATGCATCTCTACCGTTTTTGTATCATCCAATGGGTATAACAACGGCATTAAATTCAATCAAAGAAGCAATTAATACAGATGAATCTCAAACCCTAACTTACATTTCATCATTTCCCCCAAATTTCACCTACTGAATAAATCTGAATCTGAACAAAAAACACAAGTTCCAATCCAAAAATCAACCAAAACACATCTACCCACAGCTAGATCTTCAAGCTTATGAACAGATCCAATGTTCTGTCCGCAAGATTCAAACCAAATCCAAAGATCCCAAACCTCAAATTACAAAAAGAACAGTAACAGATTGAACAAAAACACACTAAACCCATCACTACAAATCTCACATTTTAAGAAATGAACTACTAAAAAACACCCCAATGCTCACCTACAGTAGCAGATAAAGATCAAAAGGCCATGAGAAGAAAAGGGGTTTTGTCAAGAACCCTAAAGATGGGATCTTAGGATGCAAGTTTGAATCTTTAATGTTGGAAATGAAAAGGGTTTGTGTGTTTCATGTGTGACAGCGGCTTTGAAATCTTTTTGCAGAATCTTGAGAAAGAATGTAGTGAAGAAGATAAATAACGGGTCCTAATAAATAGACACCCACTTTTTTAAATCGACACCCCCCTATACGCCGCGTATGGGTCCATACGCGGCCCATACCCCGCGTATAGGGTACGCCATTAATGCGACATTAATGACTGACAACCGAAGTCACATCACTACACCTATACGGGGCGTATAGGTCCATACGCCACGTATAGGTCGGTGTCGATTTAAAAAGGAATATAAGCTATACGCCGCGTATGGTGCCATACGCGGCGTATAGGTCCTCGGGCAACTATATCTTTCAAATTTTCTATTTTTTACACACAATTCAAAAAAAAACACTCTCGTATAGCACTATACTCCACGTATTGATCTTCGATTTTTCAACATCCAGGTACGTATTATTGTTCATACATCATTATTATGTTAATCGTTCATTGATTTAAACGTTAAAGTAGTGTTTTATGCCCCAAAATGCGTGATTTAAAAACTGGATTAAAGAACTATACGCTGGTACAGCCCCGCGTATAGGGCTATACGCAGCGTATAGTTCTTTAAAAACTTTATAAATATATTATCAGTTTATGTTTATCTTTTATGTTTATTATCAGTTTATGTTTATCTTTGTAAATATATACAGACATACAGACATACAGACATACATACATACATACAGACAGACATACATACATACATACATACATACATACAGACATACATACATACATACATACATACATACAGACAAACATACATACAGACATACATACATACATACATACACACATACATACATACATACATACATACATACATACATACATACATACATACATACATACATACATACAGACATACATACATACAGACATACATACATACATACATACACACATACATACATACAGACATACATACATACATACATACATACATACATACATACATACATACATACATACATACAGACATACATACATACATACATACATACATACAGACATACATACATACATACATACATACAGACATACATACATACAGACATACATACATACATACATACACAAATACATACATACATACATACATACATATTAATTCAAATTATATATATATTAAAACTCAAAAAATTAAAAAAAACATATACATATATAAACTATACGCCGCGTATAGACCCATACGCGGCGTATAGCTCAGTCCTCTTGCGACCACGTACAGTGCTCTTGCGACCAATTATTTACAACTATACGTGGCGTATGGCCCCATACGCCACGTATAGTACAAAATAATTGGTGCTCATGCGACCACTACAGTCCTCTTGCGACCAATTATTTTGCACTATACGTGGCGTATGGATCCATACGCCACGTTTGTGTGAGTCTCCCACGGCGGAGATTTACGAGTATAACTATAACCTTATTTACGAACGATTAGTTGAAGCGAATCGAGAAAGTAAGTTTTTATTAAATTTTAATTATGTTTTATTATATTTTCAATATATAATTTAAGCGTGATTTATTATATTTTCAGAGGTATTGTCATATATAAACAGAAACTGGTTAGAGAGTTACAAAGAAATGTTTGTATCAGCCTGGACTAACTTGAACCGCAATTTTGGCCAACGCACAACAAATAGGGTGGAGAGTCAACATGCAAATTTAAAAAGATATCTTAAATCAACAAATAGCTCACTGGATAGACTTGTGGAGTTTGTAGATCAATTGGTGAACGCACAAGAGGTAAATTTAAAAGAAAGCTTTGAGACAAGCAAAATTAAAACCATGAATCATCATAAACTTCCGCTATTTGATTACTTAAGAGGCAAGGTTTCACACATAGCTCTTGATTTATTAGTTGCCGAAAACACTAAATTGCATGTGATGCGCTCTGCAAATGCAACATGTGGTTGTCATCTTTTCACTAGTTGTGGCTTGCCTTGTGCTTGTCGGCTGGAAAAATATGAACATTCTGGTAATAGTCGCTCCATCATTATCATTTTTCTATTAAAGTGACAAATTATGTATTAATTTATACTTTATAATGCAGGCACTAAAATTCCATTAGATGCAATTGACGTATTTTGGACGAAGCTTGATAACATTAAGCCATCATATACGGTGGATGAAAAAGTTGATGTTGAAGAAGAAATGGAACGGGTGAAACAACAAATAATGACACAACCCGCAGCTGTAAAATTTAGTTTGGTGGAAAAAATAAAAAAATTGTGTATCCATGGAAAAGTAACAAAAAAGCGCCTGTTGTTCAAACAGATATTCGCGGTCGTCCAACGTTAAAGGTTCAACAACAAAAGTACGACACTCAACAAAGTACGTGCGACATGCCGAGACATAGCTCGTTTATTGCGTCTCACATTTCCGGAAGAACAAGTTCAGCTGTAAAGCCCCAGAAGCCTGCCATGCAACGTAGTCGTTCAACCTCATCTAAAGTATCACGGGGTACTAATGAGTTTTCTTCGATTGTCGGAGATAACCAATTAAACAATATAAACAGGTTAAAAAATTGGATTCCGTCAATCTTTCATCAGTATATTTCACGTATACGAGATGTCCGACCCGATGGGAATTGTGGTTTTCGATCAATAGCTTTAGGCTTAGGGTTTGACGAAAATAAGTGGATGTATGTGCGGACACAGCTTTTAGAAGAGTTGGACAGACATGAATTGGAGTACAGAGAAGTTTTCGATACTTTGTACCCCGGACAGTATAACGAATTACGTCACACCATCGATTGGCAAAGTGTGGAACCTGCACCAGAAGAACATTGGATGATAATGCCGTATACGGGATTAGTGGTTGCTCAAAAGTTTGGGGTTATTCTTCATTTACTAAGCAATAATGGTTGTCAAACATTTTTCCCATTATGGGCTGATCCGAAAACTGTCATGCCTCATCATATCGTTTCGATTGTTCATGTCAACAACAATCATTTCGTCCACGTTAAGTTAGAAGGAGATTATCCGATGCCAACATTAAGTAATCTTTGGATTCTTAACCGAAGCGTACGTGCTGCAGAATGGGAGATTATGTATAGGATTCGTATCTCGGAATACAACGCAATAATAGAGAATAACCGAGAACCCCCGGCTTATATAAATTTATTTTAATTTATAATTTGTAATATGTGAATTATATATTTGAATTTTAATTTTATTATTGTATTCATATTGTATATATTAAAATAAAAACTCAAAAAATTAAAAAAAAATAAATATATAAGCTATACGCCGCGTATGGTTCCATACGCGGCGTATAGCTCTTCCACGTATGGGTCATAAGTCACGTATGAGTATAAAATGTCAAACCCTATACGCCACGTATGGTCCCATACGCCGAGTATAGGGTATAAAACGTCAAATCAACAACATACCCTATACGCCGCGTATGGACCCATACGCGGCGTATAGGGGACAGGGGTGTTGATTTAAAATTAAGGGGTGTCTAAATAAAGGGACCCTAAATAACACAGAGTAGAAAGTAGAGTGAATAGTAGTAGATTGAATTTGTGGAGCCGAATCTGGTGCAGCGTCGGTGATAAGTGTTGGTTGCAACCAGTAAATCATGTAATGCCATGTGCACTCTCACTTCTCATCCTAGACATCCATCTGAATCCAACGGTGGATAAATTCTCTTCATATTGGTGAGGATATATTCGTTTTCACGGTTAATTGCTTCATTTTAAGAATACTTTTTCCCTAAGGAATATTAGATTTTAAGAATATAGATTTGCCCCGAACTCAAGACACCGAAGATAGCGCATGTTCATCGGGAATAAGGCGCCGGACTCACGTCAAACATGAGTAAGACATAACTGCGGGGTACGAACCGTAGTTCTTACCCCACATTTGAATTAATAATCAAGATATTATTAATAAGGTGATGGGTTTGAACCGTAGTTCTTACCCCACATTTGAATTAATAATCAGTATATTATTAATAAGGTGATGGGTTTGAATCGTAGTTCTTACTCGCGTTTGAATTAATAATCAAGGTATTATTAATTTTATAGTAACACTTTTAACTTTTATTTTGTTATGATAATCACAATAGCATACTTGTCATATATTCATACTCGATATGCATTAATTTTCTGATGTTATTTCTCGGCTGCATTATTCTCATTTCGTTCATAATAATTATTGCAAGTAAAATCGGGTGCAAATCAAGTGTAACTATTTAATAATAATGTTACTAAGATTGTTATTAGTAACACACATTAAAAGTATCACCGGTCTAAATCTAAGTATGGATATTATTGACCAATAATAATTTAAATTATTAAATTCAATATGTTTTTTTAGCATTTTAGATTTTATCTCAGAAATTTTCATGTGTCAAATTTATTTTGAAATTTATGTGAGAGAATCTATACTACTAAATTATGTATTTAAATATTGAATTGGTCGGTGTCACCTAATCGATGTGTGTATTATTTTATATATACCTAAAGAGTAAGTGTTCATATAACATGATAAAAAAATGCTTTAAGATTAAATTATACTCTCTATAGTAGTGAGATGTGTTAAACTATTTTGTATACATATCTTATCTTTTTGTAACCACACAACCTCATTAAAAACTGACATGCAATCATAGAATATGTAAAAGTATTTTGTCTTTTGTTTTTATTTTATTGTATAACGAGTTCTATTTATTACAAACTCTAAAGACCATGTGAAACAACGTAGATACGTCATGCATCTTGTTGTATCCTTTATTTTCACGTATCGACATAACTTTCTTTATACTTACCATATTTGTATGTCATATTTGTGTTACCTATTTTGTTGAAATATATAGATGTTCATTGACAAACATTTATTTTATTATTGCTTGTTTCTTAAGTTTATATTTTGCTTGTTTATTTTACATGTATCTTGTTGCTATTGTGGGCTGGATTATGAGTGTTGATGGGCTTTGATAGCAGCCAATAGGTTAAGAGTACATGTGTGCTTGTAGCAGATTAGCTTGTAGATGGGTTAGGCTCTCTGCATGATTCTTTTGTTAAGTTTGAATTCCGTATATTATAACTAATCTGAACCACAAAAGAGAAAAGAAATCTTCACATACTCTGTTATTGAGTAGATCTTGTCTCCATCTCTATCAACTCATCCTTTTCATCAAGATCATCCTCTTCATCAAGAGTGGTTTTAGGGTTTAAGCATTGTCATATTATGATCACATCAGCTTTTCTGTTCATCATATTTTTACTTTTTTTTTCTTTCTTTTGGTTTGTCTTGGTAATTAGGTCTGGTATTGCCTTGGTTGATTATGTTCTTCTTTGTATACGATCCATATTTTTTCTTGTATCCTTTCTGGTCTGTTTTGATTCACAAAAGTTGACACTATTGTACATGTTTAAACCTTGTCATATTTAAAATTACATGCCTGTTGTTTAGAAAAAGTAAAAAGAATAGCTTATGTCAAAGCAATTAATTGAAAATATTTGACCTATATCACCAAGAATAGAATGTTTAATAATTTATACTAGTTTTATTCTCTCGGCTCTACGAACAGGAGTCCGGTTAATTTCCCACACGTAATGTTGTGTCACTTTGGTCGTTATCTGTCTGTTTCATCAGAAATAATAAACTCAAATTTGATGACAAAACTCAAATATACTAAACTTTAGTGTTTAAATTTAAAAAAATAAAACTTTACTATAAATAGCTTAGAAGCCAAACTCTAAAATCCTAAAGTTGAGTGGTCGAAGTAAAAAAACAAATTGATAGTCAAACTCGAAGATCCTAACCTTTAGTATTCAAAGTCAAAAAAACAAATCAGCGGCCAACATATAAAATACTAAACTCTAGTGAACAAACTCGGTAAAATCAAATTTCATTGTAAATAGTTTAATGATTAGACTCTAAAATGTTAAACTTTAGTAACTAATATCAAATAACTAATATTTTAAAATTCAAAACTAAACTATACATTTCCCGTCATAAATAATAATAGAGTAATGTGGTTTTTTAGAGATAATTCAATCCCCGTACGTAATACATAATTTGAGACTCCAAACTTGGTTATAAGAATGAAAAGGATACCATTTAAATACAAGATGTTACGAGGACACATTCGAGTAACTAATGAGAAACATACCACCTACTTAATCAATTCAACGACTTGAATAGTTATATAAAATACAAAGAAATTCATTATAAGACAAAGACAAATGAAGACAATGAGAATCGATGATTAAGACCACCTTAATCAGATCTTTCTATCTAGGGTTGCAAACAAACCGAACTTTTACCAATCAATCCGTGAACAATTTGGCGGGAAGTTCGTTTATTTCCATTCGTTTAGTAAATAAACAAACACAAACAAGGAAATTTTATTCGTTTAGCTCCCATGTTATACGATAAGTTAAGAATATTCACAAGGTGCTATGACCTTAATAATATAGCGGATGATGCATAATGTAACCTCAAAAACCTAATGCTTTATTATATTACATGTTTCTTTAAAATAGGAAAATTAGTGGTGACGAAAACACAAACTAACTTTGTATACCTTGACAAGCTGTAAATCCCTAACAACCTTTTAGTCTTTGTAAAATAACATTATTTAAACATTTTGATGAATCCTCGACTACGTATGCTCGTTGATCCCATGGTAAAGAAGTATTAGTGTATTTCATGATAGAATACACCTAAAGAAAATCAATGTTACTTTACAAATATCTTAAAGATATAAACTTTTTCAGATAAAATAAAATAGGAAGACTAAAGTATATTTAATAGTGGTGGAGAACTTGAATGGTTAAAAGAAATAACCACGTACCTTAAGGTAGGGTAGGAAACAAAGGGGGCCAAATCTTACCATTAAATGACTTTTAATTTGGTGTTTAATACTTTAAAGTTACAAAATCATCCAAATCTAAATAATGAACAAAATTCTTTCTTGTAAGGAGTCTCTAATTCATACTTTGTTTTATAAAATTCATTTTCCATAATTTTCTTTCAAATCTATCATCCTTCACAGACATCTTGATATTTTCGCATTATCACTAAATATATTAATATTGTTTCCATAATCAAATTACTCATTATAATAAACTATTTATTTTTTAATTTCGTAATACTTAATATATAAATTATAACTGTTGTAAAAAATATTAATTAATGATATTAAATTAAAACATTACATGCTTTTACTATAATAAATGAGGAGTACAAGTTCATTATACGCTATTTGTCTAATAAAAGGATTAGCATGTCACACTCTACACTTCATTATACGCTAGTAATGCAATTATTACATGCAAATATAGAAATTTTGCCAAAAAAAAAACATGTAAGGGAGTCGCCAATAATCATCTTTTAGTAGTGTCAAAATCTATAGAATTGGAACACTATGAATCCCTTCTCCATTTTGCACCAGAATTCACAAGTTTGATATAAGCATTCTTGAAATCCTCAAAGAACAAATCTTGATCATCAGCATACTTTGAGATCCACCTGAGAATACTAGACTGTAAGCCATTTGGTTCGCTTTGATTTTATTAACCATACCATGTTTTCAATTTTCAAATTTTCAAAATTTCCAAACACAATAGAACTAGTCAATGTTGGTACTTGGTAGCCTAAGATGCAAGGCGCGAAGGGCTCGCTAAGCACACACGTTGTATATGGAAACTAAATTAAACACTCATATTTGATTCGAATGATTTTGTTGTTTGGTTGTTTAGATAAAATGGTTTATGATTCCAATCAGTGCAGGCAGTTTATCGTAGTGATTATTATTAAAACACTAACAAAATATTTGAGATTAAAAGTGTAAGTTGTACCTTAAACATTCATCGTCCTCAACTAGAGCACGATCTGAAGGCAGACCGACCATACTTGTCATTCCAGCTGAACACAAAAATTTGGAAGAAATTAGACTCAAATTGGTGATATTTTGTTGTTAGGCCAAAAGCATGTGACAAACCTGAAGATAGCCATGGCTTCTCCAACAGTACTTTGTAGTATGCATTATCAAAAACAACTGGATTTCCAAAACCTTTGCTTCCAAGAGTATGTGCACCAGATAATGCTACAAGTTCTTGTGTTCTGCCCCAAATGTTCCATTTATGTCAAATAGAGGAACATAACGTTTTAGTCAACATGGTCAAGATCTTCTCATATTCACTTACGAAAATCCTTTTCGTTGAAAACTCTGTTTCAATTGAGAGGCATCTAAAGTTTCTTCCGGGAGTCTTCCCTCGGGATCAGGTACCCTACAAGGAAACACAAAACATAATACCGATAATCTGAATCTTGTTATCTTAGATGACAGACAGCACATCTATCTCACCTTATTTTATAAAACTTGTGAGAAAAATTAGTCCCTTACATAGAGTCTAATCTGCCTAATTGGATGGGAATTTTGGACCTCCACATAAAGAGACAGCTTCGGCTCCAGCCACAGCAATCATATCAGCCATCGACACTGTATTTGTAGCGCAAAATGGTTCCAAAAATATAAACATTATGCTACTAACAGCAAGTGCAGCACAATAATGATGAAATGAAGCTATAATTCCAAAGACTAAGATAACCTGGCTGTTTCTCATCCACCATCTTTTTAGCTTCCACCAGAACCTAAACAACAAAGTTTCGTGTGAAAAAGAATATGGAAAAATTATGCATAATGCATGTGCTCATAACATAAACATATGCATATGCACAAAAATTGAAATGAAGTGAGAGTGAAATTAACCTTCAATGATTTCTTAAGACCTTTATTTTCAGGTCTATCAAGTTCAAAAGATATAGAGCCATTCATGCCACCTGACATAACAGTAGATAGATATAATCACAATCATGCATGACTTAAAGAAGTTCAATTTCCTGATAATAATAAAAATATTAACAATACCTGAATCATCATCCATTTCATAGGTTCCCGCGTCATGAAAAACCAAGCGAAGAACACCCGCAGCCTTACTCTTGGACAACACTTTTCTTATCTCTCCTTGTAACAAGACAACATCACTGACAACAAAACACAAATCTTGTTAAACTGTGTATCGTAAAACACTGCATTGCCATTTAACATGAAATAGAGAATGGTATAAACCCAAGCTATGACTGATTTTAGGAACTTTGGTTTCAGAAAAGAGACTTCTGTAAGCTTTTGAATAAACATTTTGCAACATGAATCCAGTTATAAACTTACTCTGCAGCATTAGCATTAGCATTAGCATTAGCATTAGCATTAGCATTAGCATTAGCATTAGCATTAGCATTAGCATTAGCATTAGCACCAGAATGTTGCACTGATATAGGCAGAGGAGGCAAAAGAAATGTAATCATAAAAGTCACCAATCTCCTGCTATACGAAGTACCAACATGACTCTCATCTGCATCACACATAAAAATTCATAACTTATAAGAAAAAGAAACCCCCTAGGGCCTAAAATGAACATTCACCTATACTTTTTAGGGTTTCGGGTTTATCAAACTGCCACAATAAACCCAAACACTTATACTATTCATTATTCTTCCTGTACCATCCTTAAAACCAAATTGTTCACAATAAGAGCCATATTCAACTCAGAAATATGATAAAGTAAGTGATAATTAAAACTTCTACGAAATGAGTTATAGTTTACTTGAGGATGATGCGGTTGAACAAACGACGGGATTAACGGCGGTGTAGGTGACGTTATATTCGATTCTCCGGCGAGATTGAGAGGAAATTTTGAATCTGTGAGGAATGTATGGGGAGGAGAGTCGCCGGAGCGGGAGGTCGACGCCGGAGATCGTCATCTTTAACGAACGGAGTAGAATTCGTCGCAAAAATTGCAGATTTGCGGTTTACCTTTTCGTCGCTATGCGTTGCGTAATATCTGCAAGTTACAAATTAGTCCATGCGGTTTTGGTTTCTGTGATTTCGGTACCAGAAGTTTTTTTGGTTTGCAATGGAGTCGTAAAATATTCTGTGAATGTCGTAAAAGTTAGATGGTTGATATAATAAACATTTATAAACTGTTGTGTTATCTTTGTATAAAATCCATTGATTTGTTTAAAGTACATGTGTTTGTGAATTGTGAATCTACGATAACCGTTGGTCGCTCAAACAATTGTTAAGTATGTGTATGCTATGAATGTAACTTTTGTTGATATAGATGTCATGTTGACTCTGTTAGAGACGTAAAATACAATTACATTAATTTTAAACTTTTTAATAAAATCCACACCATCTTAAATAACCAAAAAGAACATGTTAAGAATTTTTGAACACTTAGAATATCACTTTATTGAATTTAGATCGGTTTAAGGAGTAAACAGTCAATTTTAATTATTTTTGTTCACGAAGTACATCCATTTTAAGCATATTCAAGGCTTTATTATGATAAAATTGGGTTAATGGTTCATACAAAATAAGTACGTTAATTTTTTATCATATTAACCAAAAGTCTTTACTCTGGTATGGGTTTGAGTTTGATCATCTTGACATATTGGTTGTTATATGGGTTTGAGTTTGATCATCTTGATATATCTATACTACTATATAATGCATAAACATGGGATACAAATGTAATTTATAAAAAATTAAGACACCTAAGACAACTTTTTAAGCATTTGATACAAGTGTTATATTCAATCATTCCTATTTTGCCCCTTATTTATTAAACTTTTTCTAATCATTACATTAATTAATTAATTCATATTATTAATACATCTTCCTACTCTAATAAAAGGGGGACGACACGTGTCAACACCACAATCATTCTCATCAAAATTTTCCCGCCTCTCTCTCCTATTAAATAATTACCTTAATTACTAATAATACTATTTAACACTTTTTTAGATTTAATAAATTAATAGAGATCTATTTATTAATGTTATTTCTAAATAAACAATTTTTTATAAAATAATAAATTTATTTAAAGCATGAGACTTTTTTTAAAAATATGAAATATTTAAAATTGGTATTTTTAAAAAGTTATTTTTTTAAAACCACAAATAATTAAATTTAAGAGTTATAATCAGAAATTTTTTAATAATAACATTTTTATACGGTTTGTTTTAGAACAAAACATTTATTATTTTTTTGAAAAAAAATAAAGTTTTAAAAATTTGATATCACTATTTTATAACTGACAGTCATTTCTAATACATAATTTAAATGGTATTATATCTTAAAATATTATTTTATAATTAATAAATTTGTTATATTATTTTTATTTATTCAACCCGTGTAACACACGGGTTATTATAGCTAGTTATTTAATAATATGAGATAATTTAATTCATTATATATATATTTTATTATTTATAATTGTTTAAATTAACATCTAAATTTATTAATAGGTGTTATCTTATTTGAATACTTAACTAATTAAGTACCAATACTTTAATAATAATAATAATAATAATAATTATTATTATTATTATTATTATTATTATTATTATTATTATTATAATAATAATAAAATGTATAATACGTAGTATCTAATTTGAATACTTAACTATTTAATTATCAAATATTTTTATACTAATGATGATAATCTATACTATCTTAATAAGCAAATGAGAAGGGTAAAAATGTCATTTCATACAAATCTCTTAAATTTAAGAGATTTACAACCCTTAAAGCTCTATGTACAACTTCAAAGCACAAAGAGATCTAAAGGATTCAAAATTTAAACCCTCAACCTTACTCATTCAAAACACAGATAAAGAGAGAGAGAGAGAGAAATCGGTAGTATCGGGATGTAACCTTGCTAGAAGCATCTTCTTCTCTCCCACAGGCCTCAACGGAAAGTTGTGCTCACCGTCGTCAACATCAATTCCAGTTACAATCAAACCATGGTTAGTACGTACGATTTCATCTCTCAAAATCCTAATCATTAATATGATTTATACACACTAAGCTAGCTTCATGATTGCAGGAACAACAAAGTCCCTCAATTGAAGACTGCTTGAAGCTATTGAAAGGAGAACGAGACGAACAGCGTCTCGCCGGTCTCCTTCTCGCCACCAAGTTCTGTAAAAATGACGATTTAGAGTCCATTCTAAGGGTTTACAATGCTCTCGGCAACACCTTTTTGGACCGCCTTCTGCGAACAGGTAATCAATCAACAGAGAGACTTCAACTCCATTACATATGCTTTGATTTTGAATGTTTCTCTACTTTAGTTGTTACTTCCATTGTTGGATGTGAAGCAGTAGGCTTTTAACGTAACGTATTTGAAATTTATGTTGCTTTTGTTGAGGTCAAGGTGTGTTAACTCTGTGTTCTTTAATTTTATATATGTATATTTTTCTCGGACAGGGATGGGTAAAGGAAGCTCAACTGATAATCGTTGAGATAACCAGGATGCTTATTTACAGCTATCTGTTACTATTTTGGCTGCATTCTGTCGGGTTTCTAATATTGTTTCTTCAGATGATATGGCCAACAAGATTCCACTCATGCTCGAAATTCTTTCTAAAGAGTAATCATTTATAAATGACTTGGTTCTATTATCTTTAATCAATAAATTAAGTGACTAAACAATATTCTTCTTATGTTATTGTTTAATTTCTGAAATTTCAGATTAGGACCACCACTTGTTGAAGAATGCTTTGAATTTCTGTACTTGGTGTCAACAGCCCACAGTAATGGGGTTCAAATCTTTTACAAGTCCGGTGGCATGACTGCTTTAGCTTCTCAGATGTCAAATTTACCAGATGGTATCTTTCTTTTAAATTACGACCTAAGTGTTATTTTAATTTCAAGGTTTGAAAATCCGGAGATGGACTTAATATCCTTAAAACATATTAAGGTGCACATCCAATAGAGATAGGGATAAAACTCCTTCAATTGACCATAAGTCAACTTCCCCTGGACACAATCATAAAAGAGTACTGTTCAGAATTGGCATCAGTGGTAAGCTCATAAATCACTGTAACATGGGTTCTTGTTGCATGATAATTTCATTATTGAATGTTATAAATTAAGATGATATTCCGTATTCATGAAACATGGGTTCTTGTTGCAGGTTACAGTCCTAGCGAAACAGTTTGCTTTGTCTCACAATGCTCTGAAATTTGAGGCACTTCATCTTCTATCAATGATCCTACACTCAGTATATGCTGTATGTATATTTTGTATTAAGTTTATCCAAATTATTTTTTTTATTTCATTATTTCACATCATCGCTTACAGACGATGTTACCTAAAAGGCAATTTGCTTTGCGTGGTACTATCAGGCACCTGTACATGAAACTCTTCGTACAATGAGCAACAAAATTTGGACAGCCTACGTGCGTGTAGGTGTTGTTGCAGTTATGCAGAACCATGTTTGTAAGTTTTGAAGTTATTGTATGTTTGATTAATCATTTTTGAAAGCTTGCAAATTAAATATTTTATCTCTAATTCGTTCAACAAAAATGTGGCGTGTGGACTTTTTCCGTACATATTTTAAGAAAATATGTAAATATTTGCCAAGTTATTCACACTTATAATCCTTTAAAAGATGCTTACATTTATGAGCGGGAAGAAATATTAAAATTTCATAACAATTTCCAGGCTTCAAATTGTAGTTAAAAAAGATTTTATCTTAAAAAATGCAGTCAAATAATACTGTTTGCATGTTTATAAGTACTTTCTTCTAAAATTTCAAGTGAGACAAATTCTTATGGTTTTAAAAAGTTATTGATCCTTTCTAAGATTCTATCTTTTTATATGTTTACAAGTGTAAACCTGACAAAAACTTTCATCTTTTAAGACCATGTAGCATATCGTATATTTGTTGTATCATAACAGTAAGGAGGTGTTCTTTTTATAATCTTTTATTGATCTATGACTATGAATATCATTGAAATTGTATCCAGCACCAAATCAAAGGCTTGAAGCTCTTATTTTGGCCATTCAAGAGGCAAGGGTTCACGATGGCCATTCAAGAGGCAAGGGTTCACGACCGCTACCGACAGAACCCTTACCGCCGCTACCACATAAGCCCCCATGCTTGCAGCATGGTTCTTCTGGCATTCACGATATCGGACCACCACCGTAGCCTCACCACTATTCGACGGTGATGACGGCAGCTGAGGCGGCGGTAGAGGTGGATCTGGATCTGGGTTTGATTCCATTCTTTCTCTTGGTGCTCCGATTTGTTGTAAACCATGATAAGTTTCTCTTTGATGCAGATGCACCCGATCTAGGGTTTCATTTGATGAATTCACAGGTGCATAAGTGAAGATTGAAGATGAATTCACAGGTGCATAAGATTGAAGTTTCTCTTTGTCATCGAGTTTCTTTTTTTCTTCAATATTCATATTTCTTCATCAAATTGTTTGTCTTTGGATCTAAATGTAGTTGTCTTCGGACCCTATTGCAGGTTAAAAATAAGCTTGAAGTTATATGTGTGTTGTCTAAAGGTATCATCGAGGGTAAGGTTATTTAGTTTGATCTGTTTTACCAAATAGTTTGCTATTTGAGCTAAATGTGTGTTTCTTATGATATATTGTATGGTACATGTATTAGTTTGCTATTTGGAAGGCTTACAAGCCAATGTTATGACCACTAGCAGTTAGTTGATTCTTTTTGTGTCCCATGTGAGGTTGTTGATTCGTCCACAATTGTTCTTTGTTTCTCCGAGTAGTTTGGCCAGTGACAAGTAATAGTTCGTAAATTATTAATCTAAACCCATTAGTGTGGAATATGTTCTTCGAGCCATATTTAAGGATAGCTTAATCAAAATGTTTTGGTGTGGTTTTCATGTTCTATTCATTGTTCATAAATCAATACAATTTGATTAAGTTGTTAAAGTTGGTTTTCCGTTGACCCATATAACATTAGTGAACTTCCATACATTTATGTTGACCCAATAGTATTTAGTTATGTAAATTGCTATAGGATTTGGCCCGACTCAGTTTTGTTTTCTTTTGCATCAAACCACCCCTTGAATAGTATTTTATGCCTAAGTGGTGCATTGTTGATAACCTGGAAAAGAATAACAAGTACAAATTAAGGCTCTCTGAAAATAAGTAAGAGCAAGTGATTGCTTACATCAACATGATTGTTTTTGACTTTTTGTGGTCATCACATATGCTTCTCTGCTTCTGGTTGTTGTTACCATTGGACTGGTTTTATGTCTTAATGTTATGCATAAGTTGCTTTTGTTATCCTTTATATTTAACTTGTTTAGTTATTAATTTTATTATGTCTCATTCATTTTATGAAATCAAAGCAGAGGCTACAGATTCATGATTCTAACAAAGTATATGTCTTTTAGTTGATCTGTTATTTTTTATATTTAATTTGTTTAGTTATTAGAGTATGTCTTTTAGCTGATCTGTGAATTCAGTTACATTAAAGTGAAATCGTTAAGTACTGACTACTAAATGACCCATTTGATCAATGAATAATAAAAACTCATTTGATAAAAACTCATTTACTATTGAAACTTGTTTGTTTGTTTTTAGATTTGAAATTTGGCTATTAAAGATGAAGCTGTAGAAAGCTGGTATCACAGTGAAGCTGTAGAAAGCTGCATTCTACTTGGACGGACCACCAGGTGGTGCACCCTTTCAGAATCAATGTGGGTCTTGCAGATACCACCAGGTATGTTTCTTCACATATTAACAACTAAAAGTGGAAATATGCAAGCAGACCAATAGGGTTACTGTTGTTTCACAGTATACCATTTTAGTGAAATCTTCAAAAAAAGAAAAGAAAAGCATTTTGAACCATTTGCAAAAAGGGAAAATTCTATTTTTTTTTTCAGGTTGATGAGTCCAATTCAGAAGCTTCACTACTTCAGCCTGATGTAGAACCGTGCTTACCACTGGAGGATCAATCTAATATACATCTTGGTGAACAGACGCTTGATTCCTAAAATCCTTTAGTTTTGGAGTCTATTCCCCAAGTTCTAAATCAAGGTGTGATACCGCTTAGGTCAAACCAGTCGGATGGTGAACATTCTGGCAACTCTAACCAAGGAGCCCCACGGAAGAAGTCTTATGACCCACTTCTAGCTTAAATGCATAGATTATGTGAATTGAAGAATGCCGTTGTCAAATATCATGACAACATGGTCGGTTTTCTATTTAATTTACTTTAACTAGCTTGTAGAAGTTTCGGTGTATGCCTTTAATCATATGCTTCTGGATATCTTTCTGCAGAAGCTGAAGATAAAGTCTGATCACGAGAAGGAATTAGCAGAAATCACTGCTCTGATCAACGCTAAATACGAAGTTAAAAATCAGGACGCAGAGGCAGCATTTCAGTCAAGAATGAAGGAAACTGAGACTTACGTCAACAGAGTGTTTATGATTTATCGCTCTAAAGATTGTCATTGAATCAAAGCCCAATCTCTGGGATCTGAATTTATTATTTTTTTGCTAAAATTTTCGAGAACGTACCTCATGTTGCGTCAGCTTGTAATATTATTCAGATCCTGGATGTTATGATACTTAATACTTGTTTTATTGACATGTGAAAATAGCCAACATCACTTTATTTCAATATATAATGCATCGTGGTGTTAAATTCACTTTGTTTGTTCTTATGGCAAATCAAAAGTTATATCATAGGAGTTGATGTTAGGAAAATAACCAATTGTACCTCAGGTGCTTCACATTTTGAGTCTGCATCACAACCCAAATGAAATAAGTTTCTTGAACATACCTCATTTCCAAACACTTCTTTAAATGGACGTCCAGTTGATGCTTCAGGTGACATTGATTTTCTAATTTTCTAGGCCAACTATGCATATGTTTATATTAATAAACTTTCTATTCATGAATGTTGATTTATCTATGTTATTTTGACTTTGAGATATACCAAGCAAACACGCATGTTTCTTTATTTAGTATCAGGTATTATTTTATTGTTATTAGTTTTTCTGTTGATTGGCAATCAAAACAAAAAATTAAACACATGCATTTTTATTTAATATTATGAGTTTATTTATATATTACATCTCATAGACCCTTATATTTCTGAAGCCTTTTTTTATTGTTTATGTAGGGGATCTCAGATGATGCTAATGGGTTTATGATCTAATGGATCAAGTAACTTATTTAATTTTGTTTAGTTTGTGTTATTTAGCTTGTAATGGACCTCAAGTCTCGAGTATTGCTAGCCATTAATGTAAGGATTAAGTAATGTTTTGATCTTGCCGATATGCTTTCATCACTCGGCTAGCAAATGTCTTCATTTGCCTATATTTGAAATCTCGAGCCAAAGGGGTATCGTGTTGTAAATATCGCCCTCGACGCATCGCGCGGGTTCCCTGCTAGTAATAATAACCTATATCTATTTTATCTATACTATTATATAAAACTTATGAGAATGACATACTTCTAATATAATAGTTCCTAATTTTTTCATATTTAATAAATTTTTCCTAATTAATATATTATTTAATATATATTTATTTTAATACTATCTTATTTATAATGCTTTAAATTAATATTAAAATATACACCTTTATTATTTATATTATTATAACTTAATATTATTTGATTTAAGTATTTTTTAAACACTTTAGTATATAACTACTAAATATTTAAATAGTTATAATAATAATAATAATAATAATAATAATAATAATAATAATAATAATAATAATAATAATAATAATAATAATAATAATAATAATAATAATAATAATACCCAAATATATTTGTGTTTAATGAAGGTCGGAAAAAAGACTCGATGACACCCGACATATCACTATATATAATAAATAGAAAAGATTATGAGTAGTGAAGGTAAAGTCTTTCTCAATGTCACCACAATAATTTTTTTTCTTTAAACTAATAAAAACTATTTTGCTATTTTTATAATTTTACATTTAAACCTTTAAGGATTTTTTACAATTAAACACAACAC